>CAKNWT010332874.1:0-28079 GCA_932066315.1 Andricus coriarius
AACTTGGCTGAGCCCCTAGGAAAATTAAGATCCTACCTTACAATAATTGCAGATGCTCCGCTTCTCTGCTATCTGACGCTTCGCTTACACAAATATGGTTCCTCGCTCGCAGCTACAATGGCACTGTACGTGCCAAGAGTCCTCGCACGCACGGGGACCGGCGGGCGTCAGAGTAGGGGAGAAGAGAGAGAGAGAGAAAGGCGCGCGAAACTTAACTCTATGTATTTCTACGGTCAAGAGAGAGATCGACGATATCCGCTCCACGCTGGTCTGCCCTGCTGCCGTATCTTCTCCACACGTGCTTCCTTCCTTCCCGCGGATGGGCTGTTTCCTTAGGCACGAATTCTTTGCTGTAGGAATCGGGACCACGAGATTCGAAGCCTTTAAGGGATGGTTAAACTCCTAGATGAGGATTGGTGAATGGAACCTTGCGTCCGGCAGATATAGGGTGTTTTTCCACGCAACCCTCGGAAAGTTTTGAGAAACATAGAGGTGTTAATACGGTTTCTCCGATAAGATAATTGGTGGCGTCATCTTGCCCTGGGCTTACCCATATAAATGGATGGTAATCCCAGCGATAAATTTAAAGGAGAATTACCTGTTCTTGTAGTAAATTTCCAGGTAATCTTCTAGAGTACGCCCGCACCCGGAACTTGCCTAGGATCTTGGACTCGATAATATAGATTTGTAGGTACTAGGAGCAACCTGAAGAAAGTGAAGTGCAGGTCCCAAGACAGTAGAAGCCTCGCTAAAAAGGAGGTGACAGCTGACCCTAATCGATGAATTCAACGAGACAGGTGAATTCTTGAGTTTCCCAACTCAAGACCGCAAAAATCCTCCCAATAATGCCATAAAAAATAGAATAAAAAAAAGACAACATTTTACTTAATTAACTAAAAGAAATACAATGAAAACCATGGAGTGCCGAATCTACGCGAAGCGTCAAATGTTGTTTCTGCGTAAAAATAAAAATTTTATTCTAATTTTTGTGAGGTGTAAAACTGCCACATCACAAAATACAGACAATTTCGGAAATGTTTTCACACAAAAGTTGTAAATCCAGTCAAAATATACATTTTAGATAATTGTTATTTTTCATGTATTCGTCTTTCAATCTAAAAGTATTAAACTTTGCGCGTTTTCAATTTTGTTATTTTACTATTAGGGCTTTCAATTTTGCTTTTCAACCAGAAGCTTTCAATGTTCCCACTTGAAAGTTGCAGCATCCCCACGCTGTTAGTTGGAAAATTTTGCATTCTACTGCCAACCTTTTCAGTTTACAATGATTTATAAGATTTTTTTATAACGTTTTATCATTCTTATGATCCTTATGATTCTGATGATGGTGTTAGTGCGCTAAAATCCGGAAGAGCATATGCCTAAAAGAAACGTTTCCATGTTTTAAGTTAACGTGAATGCTCCGTGAATGTGACTGCTTCGAATTCTTATTTTTACATACGACGCATACAAATATTGAAGAATTATGTTGTGATCTGGCGAAATCCGGCGCAACCATCAATTGTTTCATGTGCGAAAAAGTAGAAGACATCAAATCGCGTGATCGAAGCTTCCACTTCTTCCCCCCTTTTTTTACAAAATGATATCAAGTAAGGTCATCAAAACCGCCTTCATAACTAATTCCCGAAAATAACTGATTTTTTATTTAAAAACTCGGCTATTTTAAATCCGCCTTCTTGAATTTTAATTTGTTGAGCTTATTATCGTGATTAGCGACCTCAAAAACACCTCCGTAATTCCAGGAATTTCGGATGCAGGTCCACTGTGCACCGCATGCCGAGCAACACCGCCGAAATGCAGCTTGTTACAAATAATCAGGTGAACTCCACGTCTTATTATCTTTTTATAGAGCAATAAATGTTAGGCCAGAAAGTTTCTAACCTACCAACGCTAAAGAAAATGTAATTCTCTTTCTTATTGCAGATTTAAGTACACAGTCCAATATTTCTCCCTATGACGACCGTGTTCCTTTGTTGCCTCATAGCGGACCTTCTTCTTCTTCTTCTGAAGGAAGTCATCAATCTGATATTGACCTAAATCATCCTCCTACCGAGTCTCCTCCTCATGAGAGGTCCAGATCTCCTGCCAGACGGCCTCCTTTCAGGTCCATAGCTACACCTATAAGGGTTCCTTCTCCTGACGGATATGGATGTGGACTTGAACAACGTGAATTTATTCGGCTTATGCCCTATAGGAAACCACACCAGATATTCGAACTTCGAAGACACAATTTTCCCACCGATGAGTCACTTGAAATGCGAACGGGAAGGAATAGCTTTGGGCCTGTACCATCACAAGAACAAATTGTATTATCAACATCCAGTGGTGACGTCTTTGCAATATTGGAGTCTTCAGATGTTCTTGCTGGGATTTATAAACATATTAATTGTTACGGTAGGACACGTGTACAAATAAACATGTACCATCCGAATGTTACCCCATTGAATCGAGAAGATATCGATGGAATTCCTGTGGGTGTCCGACGAAAAATCAAGATGAATTATAGAGTAGTTAATGTAACATTTTTTTATTACTTGTTTTTTATTGAAAATTAAACTACTTGGTTAAAAGTTCAACTACTTTGTTAATCATTCTTTTTTTTAGTAGGAGGTTCAATATTTTAGTTAAATATTCATCTCTATGGTTCAAAGTGTAACTATTTCGTTAAAGATTAGTCTTTTATGGTAGAAAATTAATGCTCTTTGTAGATAATTCAACTATTTTGTTTAAAATTTAGTTTTTTGTTAAAAATTCATATTTTTGGGTTAAGAATGGTGACGATTTTGTAGAAAGTTCGTCTCTTGTGATGAAAATTTAATCTCTTTTTGTTAAAAATGCAACTGTTTAAAAATTAACTTTTTTTGTTCAGGATTCCACTTTTTCCCCCGTATATGCCCGTGTTCACGGATAATGTATTCATGGCGTTATTTTAAAACTTAAAATATTTTGAAACTTAATGAATAATTGACCAATAGTACTCACTGCACCAATAGACACTTTTATCGCTAATTTAAAGATCTCGTAAGTGATTAGGTCCGACGGCGACAAACGAAACTAAAATTTATAAGTTGATAAATTACTACGGCCAGTAGACAACAAATAACTAAAAACTACTAAATCAGTTTGGTTGAAACTTCGTCTGTTTGGGATGTGACCATTTTTTGTGTTAAAAGTTTTGCCCCTTATGTAGAGAAGTAGAAAAATTGTTTAAGATTTAGGTTATACTTGTTTCAAACTAGAAAGTTGTTTAGTAATAAATTTTCCGCCTTTTTATTAAAAAAACTATGTTTTTAACATTTTCCCTCTTTCATCTAAAAAAATTGGAAATACGGAAACTAACCGATATGACTCTTTCCAAATATTAATACATTACATTTAAAACTGTAATAATTGCAGCGATTGTGATTGCTTTATTAATAATTTTTCAGTATAGGATTATTCAATTTTTTACGTTCTCAATTCATTATTCGCTTCGTTTCAATCGGACATGAGTGCGTGCGCTGGTTCGTTTCTCAACAATTTCAAAGTGAATTTCGAGTTTTTAATTTCCCAGTTTGTGATATTTAAGAGAGGATACAGACTGAATCCCTAAGAATAGAAATATTTTCTTGATTTGAGAAGCAATGTGAATTTTAAATCTGAAAATGATAAAAGAGTGAAGTTAGGTGACGTATTTGCAAGCGTCCATGCTGATTGAAGGTGTAAATAGGGAGAAAAAACTTTTTATTTCCTTTTACCAGGAGTATAAGCTTAAATCCGCTGTTTGCTCAGAGATGCCGGTAGTGAACATATTTAGCTACAATAGAAACGTCATG
This sequence comes from Andricus coriarius, assembly GCA_932066315.1. Classification (NCBI taxonomy): domain Eukaryota; kingdom Metazoa; phylum Arthropoda; class Insecta; order Hymenoptera; family Cynipidae; genus Andricus; species Andricus coriarius. The sequence goes on from CAKNWT010332874.1 coordinate 3,834, forward strand.
CTTTTTTTTGTGTGAGTTCGACACCTGGCTACATAAATCAGTGCACATATTCAGTTTTTTTATACAAAAACATAAATTTTTCCTCAAGTAATCATGTCTAGTTTTGTGCCAGAAAAGGAGCATTTGCGGGAAGCTCTACTTTTTTGCTTCAATTTGAAGAAATCGGCTGCCGAATCACATCGAATGCTTGTGAAGGCCTATGGTGACAGTGCTTTATCGGAAACAACTTGCAGAGACCGGCCATTTCCATGCGTTTACATGCCATGGGAAAGATCCAAAAAATGGGAAAATGGGTACCCCATGAATTGAACGATAGGCAAATGGAGCGAAGCCAAAACACATGTGAAATCTTGCTTGCTAGACACAAAAGAAAGTCGTTTCTGCATCGTGTGGTGACTGGAGACGAAAAGTGGATTTATTTTGAGAATCCGAAACGAAGAAAATCGTGGGTCGATCCCGGACAACCATCAACTTCTTTCTCAAGACCTAATCGCTTTGGACGCAAGACGATGCTGTGCGTTTGGTGGGATCAGCAGGGTGTCGTCTACTATGAGCTATTAAAACCTGGTGAAACTGTCGATGCTCACCGCTACCACCAACAACTAATCAAATTGCGCCGTGCTTTGCGTGAAAAAAGGCCGGATTATGAAGAAAGACATGAGATTTTTGACATGAGCTGATTTTTCTTCACGACAACACCCCATGGCACACGTCAAAAATGGTCCAAAACTGAAAACGTAGCAAGTCGGATCCTGGAGGAAATGGTCAAGAAGGATTAAAGGTTAAAAAGAAATGTGCAGGTTGTCCAGGGGAAGTCTCCAAAGTAATCCATTACTGTGCCTATTGCAACGCACCATACCCTCCGAGCTGCGCAAAGAAGGAAAGGGTCCTTCTAGAAAAGAAATCTGCTTTAAAGAGTTGTAAGTGTAAAAAGTCATCTGCTAGTGGAAATACAACTCCTCTGCAAAAAAAACAATGTTTAGTTCAACCTTAGATGCAAAAAGGAAGCGACACAAAGTAAGCTAAAAAACATGGATCCTGCACTAAAAAAATACCTGGAGTAAAAGTTCGGCGATATTACGCAAAAAATCTCGGACTCACAGAAAAGCTCAGAAGCACACTTAAAGGAATTGAAATCCTCCGTAGATTTTAGGTCGAAACAATATGAAGAACTTAAACAGAATGATGAAACACAGACTAAACGTATAACAAAACTTGAGGAGGAAAATCTACAGCTGAAAACAGACATGGAATTCATTGAACCAAAACAAAATCAAAAAGACCGAGAAGAAAAAGCAAATAATCTAGTGATCTCAGGAATTCCGAAACAGGATGAGGAGCCAGTGAAAACAACTATCACAAAGGTTATGACAGGAATGGGCTATAAACTTCTAGATAAAAATGTAATGGCATGTTACAGACTTAAAAGTAGCACAGATGATGCTCCGATTCAACTATCACTAGATTCCAAGGAGACAAAAGAAGAAATAATGAAAAGAAGAAAAGAAATTGGGTCTCTTTATCTTAGCTGCTCCAGAATCAAAAGAAATAATGAGAGGAAGATCTTTATTAACGAAGATATAACTCACTATAATCAAAACATGTTCCAAATGGTAAGTGAAGGAGGAGTAGCAATTTATATTCAAAAAGGTATAAAATTTGAAATATATGAAGAAAACTATGTAAATCAAAATAGTGGTTGTAATAAAGCAATGGTAAAAATCAATAATCTAAATTTGGTAATAGGAGCGATTTACAGACAACCCTCGGCTGGTACTGAAAATTTTTTGAAAAGTCTTAATGAGCTTTTAGATTCTGTGAAGGGAAACGGACTCTTATGTGGCGATATAAATATTAATTTACTAAATAGGGATTCTGATGTAGTTAAAGATTATAATAATGGCATAAACATGAATGGTTATAGCATAGCTAATACTATAAGTAAGATAGAGGCTACTAGAGTTACGAAAAATACTGCAACTATTATTGATCACGTTATAACAAACGGATTACGATGTAAAATAAATATGGAAGACACTGCGATCTCTGATCGTAGAATTCTGAATACAGAATTCCATACGCTAAAAGTAAAAAATCATAAGAAAGAGGTACTTTATATTAAAAAAGTTGATATGAAAAAATTAAAAGATAACTTAGAACAAGAATGTGAAAATAAAAATATTAATAATATAGAGGATCTAATAGAATTAATCAAACTTATAAAAGAGAAAGAAGATAAAATGAGAAAAAAAGTTATAATCAAAAATGTTTGATTTCCTGCATATTTGATTAGACTTGTGAATAACAGGGATTGGTTGTATGTAAAGCAAAAGAAAACCCCAGATAATGAAATACTTAAAAACCAATTTAAAAAGCTTCAAAATGAAGTTACTGAAGAAATAAAAAAATCAACAAAAAATGAAACCAAGGAATCGATTAAAAGAGCACAGGGTTATCCTAAAAAAACTTGAACAACTATAAATGCTATCCTTAGAATAGCTAAAAACTATTTTTTTTTTCATTCACGTATTTCGTTTAAAAGTCGTTTTTTTCTGGGTAGAAATTGAATCTTTTCAGATGAAAATGTATTGTTCTTGGTTAACAATGCAACTCTTTGGTTAAAAGTTATTTGATTTGATTGAGGATTTAAGTATTCAGTGGAAAATTCTTCTTTTTTGGTTGAATTCGACTGTTTCTGGTTGAAAAATAAAATCATTTATGGTTGAAATCATCTGAACTAAATTAAAATAACTCTTTTAAAGTATTAATTTTAAGTAGTTAATTTTTAGGTTCAGTGATCCTCAATTTTGTAATAGAAACAATACGATGGAATTCAAAGAATTCATCTCTTTAAAATAATTATTTTGTAGATTTAAAAGATCTGTACACGTGATTTTAGTAATTTTAGTAGTTTCAGTAAATATTATTTATTTAAAAAATATTAAATTGATAGAAAGGCATATTAATATATGTGAAACACAAATTCATAACTACAAAAAAATGGTAAATTAAACAAATAATATGGATCCTATTGAATCTTAGATCATTTTGTAACATAACAAGCCTTATCGATCTTTGTGGACCAAATAACAATTTGGAAGAACTATTTATTGTTTCAGTTTACATCTCTTTAATATTACATGAATATGATTTTCCAAAGATTCTCGAGAAAATTGAAAAAGATTTTAGAAGATTTCAGACATACCAAATCAAATATTTATATATTCATAACCAAAAATATTGTAATTTTTCACACACACAAAAATTGGACCCATCCAAAAAAGACGAAGTTTCAACCAAATTAATTTAGTAGTTTTTAGTTATTTTTCATGTACTGGCCGTAGTAATTTCTTAACTTATAAATTTTAGTTTCGTCCGTCGCCGTCGGACCTCATCAAGATTTCATAAAAGACTCATTTTTAACGAAGTAAATACACTTTGAACCACAGAGATGAATGTTCAACCAAAATAGTGAACCTTCTACAACAAAAAAGAATTATTAACAAAGTAATTGAACTTTTAACCAAGCCGTTTAATTTTCAATAAACATGCTGCCTTTTTAATGTATACCAATTACATAAAACATTTTTATATGACTTGAGATCGTAAGCATTGCATTTAAGGTTTACATTTTTTTTTTAAATTAATGGTTCAGAGAAGTGTGGTTTACATTAACTACTTTATAATTGGTCTTGATTTTTCGTCGGACACCCACAGGAATTCCACAGATATCTTCTCGGTTCAATGGGGTAACATTCGGATTGTACATGTTTATTTGCACACGTATCCTACCGTAATTAATATGTTTATAAATCCCCCCAAGAATATCTGAAGACTCCAATATTGCAAACACGTCACCATTGGAGGTCGATAATACAATTTGTTCTTGAGATGGTACAGGCACAAAGCTATTCCTTCCCGTTCGCATTAAAAGTGATTGATCGGCAGGAAAATTGTGCCTTCGAAGTTCGAATATCTGGTGTGGTTTCCTACACGGAATAAGCCGAATAAATTCAAGTTGTTCAAGTCCACATCCATTTCCGTCAGGAGACGGAAGCCTCGTAGGTGTAGATATGGACCTGGGAGGAGGAGGTCGTCTGTCAGGAGATCTGCACCTCTCACGATGAGGAGACTCGGCAGGAGGATGATTAAGGTCAATATCAGGTCGATTACTTCTTTTAGAAGAAGAAGAAGTTCCGCTACGAGGCGAAAGAGGAACATGGTCGTCAACGGCAGAAATTTCGGACTGTGTACTTAACTCTGCAATAAGAAAGAGAATTACATTTTGTTTAGCGTTGGTAGGTTAGAAAATTTGTGGCCTAACATTCGTTACTCTATAAAAAGTTAATAACACGTTGAGTTCACTTAATTATTTGAAACAAGCTGAATTTCGACGGTATTGCTCCGCATGTGGTGCACAGTGGGCCTGAGTCCAAAATTTCTGGACAAAACCCAGAAAGTCGATATTTTTCTCTCAAAGTTCTTGACTTGATGCCTTCTTGTAAAAAAAGGGGGAAATATGTGGAAGCTCCGATCACGCGATTTGATGCCTACTACTTTTTCGCACATAAAAAAATTTATGGCTGCGCCGGATCTCGCCAGATCACAACTTAATGCTTGAATGTTTGCATGCATCGTATGTAAAAATGAGAATTCGAAGCAGTCACATTCACAGATTTAAGCATAAGTGAATTTTAAACGTACACCGGCCATCAAATATTCGATCAAACCATCTGCTCTTCCGGATCTGAGCGCACTAACACCATCTATACGAAATTTCGTAGTAGTTTAACTCGAATGGTAACTTTCGGTTTTTAGGGTTTTGTCGAGGAATTCAAGATTATGGCTAACTGTGTGGTGGTAAGTCAAAAGACTTTTTTGATTGTGCAAACTATATTTATAAAGTATTATCTTCGTTTGTTTTGCACCGAAAATGAAGCAACAGTTTTTTTTGTATAAATGTATTCTATCTAAGACTTGAGTAAGGTTTGGTTTTAATAATTAATTGATGTAATAATGTTTTATCTACCAGAAGAACAAACTTTAATTATGTACTTCTGATCATTTCAATTAATCTTGCAAAAGATAAAATTCCTCTAATAAATTATATTATTCTTTGGAAAGAAGATAAAAATTATTAATACATAGAAGTGCTACTTGCGAAGTCGTCTTTGAAATCATTATTCAAAAATTAATTTTTGGACAAAAAAATTTCCTATGGGCCGAAAAATAGTGGTGAATTTTACATAGGTACATTTAACGCTGAAAATTAGAGTTACCGTCCTTTGCACAAATTTGAATAAAAAATAAATATACCGCTATTAAAATCATAATTTAGATAGTAGATATTATAGTTACCAATATCATTAGGGCAAAACGCTATGATAAAGCACAGAATACCAATTAGGATCCACATTTTTTAAAGTAAAAGAATCCACTTTTCAAGAATTTTAATAAGAGTGTAACTAATGAAGTTTGCTGAAAATATTTCACTTCATATAAGTATAGTCATTATGTAAGTTTTCCTTCTAACTTATTGAGATTTATGACAATTTGTAGAATTATGAGAAATAGCCATTAATTACTACGTATTAGAAATATCTGTATTTGTTTAGAAGTATCATAACATTTTATCTTTCGCTTTCCATATATAACTTAGAAGAATTAAGAAAATTTATACGAATTCAAAGACTTTACAAAGAATTAAAAATATTTTAAAATAATTTAAAAAATTGAAGAAAACAGTCTGAACAGGAGAATAAGAATAAAAAAATTAAGAGTCAAAATTGTTTCCATCTGTCTTCCATTTTAAAATCCAATAGAGTAAAAACTTGCATGTTCGATACTTACTAAATAAGAATGACAAATCGTTATAAAAAAGTTTCATTAATCATTTTAAACTGAAAGGTTGACACCAGAATACAAAATTTTGCAACTATCAGCGTGTGGAAGGTACAACTTTTAAGTAGAAACATTGAATGCTTCGAAAAACCATGATTTTTTGGGGGTTTTCAGAGTTTCGACCGTTATTGAATTTAAAGCTCGTTTACGATGGTCGCGACTCATATCTCGTCTAATCTTCAATTTACCAAGAATAGTAAATAAAGGTTTTCTATTTCACAGCAAGAGAAATACATTTTATAACATAGTTTATTCATTTCGCTCCATTTCCCCCACCCAAATGTAGATAACCATTATTTGTCAGTAATGTGATAATGGCTAGTATATAAGAAATTACGACACGTATGCAAAATCTTGTCAGTTGTAGCTCTGGAAGTTGCTTTTTTCAAAAAGCAGTACTGGCACCCTAGAAAAATGAAGACGTTAATTTTAACTCCGATTTTCATATTTGTGATATCGTTTCACTCTGCTCGTAAGTAGAATATTATATACTACCAAATTAATCGTACAATAAAAGATCTTACATCCAGATATCGATTATACTTACAAATTTGCGTTTCATTTTCAAACTGGTTAAACATATGTTATTATCATTATGCATCTTTTGTTAAATTTTTGCCAAAATACATAGAAAAAGCTATAGTTCAGACTTTAGGTGTACCGATGAATTGAATTTCACTGAAATTTTTTCTCACATATGTGTTATCATTTTTGTAACATATGTTGGAAAAAATTGCAGTGTACAGCTGTTACAATGGATTATTTTACAAATCCTTATTACATTATGAGCTCAAATTCTCGCCGAAATACGTTTAAATGATTTTAATTCAATCTACACGTGTAGGAAGAAACTGAATTTTTTTCCAACATATGAATGTTCCCGGTAGTAGGAAAATATGCGCGTATCCAGGAAGATTCCGTAGAAACGAATATTCCCGGAACCTTTTTTTGGGAATCTTCCTTGATACGCAGAATATTTACTTCCGGGAACCTTCCTGGAACATTTTTCGGGTTTCTCCAAACCTTCCATTGAAACATTTCAAGAATGTTGAGGGAAACTCTTGTGCTAACCGGGACATGTTTAAAGGAATTTCAGCTAAAGCTGTAACTTTTTACAAATCCTTGCTATATTAGGAGCTGAAATGTGCTGGAGAGTTGGGTCCGAAAGCTCAACTGAAAATAATTTTTATTTGCTTGTCACCAAGGCCGTATCCAGGGGGAGGATGATGACGCGGGTTTGATTCCCGACCGAAATTCTTGAAACATTTACATAATATAATATAATTCTATGAGTAGCGATGCAAATCCTTCCTCCGAAAGTTTTTCTGTCTACGGCCTTGCGTGTTCCCACACCCTACACAAGTGATAGTTATTATGCATGGCCATGACCGGCGCAACGTGGTTGTACCTCTCATGCTATTACATTAGCCTACACAGGGCCGGTAGGCTAAGGAAAGAGAAAGAGGAAGCAAACACAATCGAACCGAAATTAACCCTCAGAGGCATTACGGGTGCGAATTGGGCAGGCCGAAAATTGCAAATGTCTCTCCCTCTCAGGGCACGCCCTCTCATGTACGGTAATTATTCTGTACTTCGGCCTAGCCGTCGAGCAACAGCTTGGCGTCAGTAGCTCTACAGCTGCTCTGCTAGAAACGCCGAAAAGTTACCTCAGGCCAAATTTGCACCCGTTTGGCCTCGGCGTCACAAATGAGGTTCTGCTAGTTTTTTTTTTAAGTGCCACGATAAATAGCATTTCTGCAAATATTAGCGCCTAATACGTAAGGATTTACTTTTTTACGATTTTCTTTCTTTTCCGTGGTGTCTCGTAGATCCTTACCTCGTCAGTGGGCATCAAGGATAAAGCAGCCGACTGGCGGCATATATATGTTTGCATATGTGTATATTTAATTTCAATCAATAATGGATGTGTTATGTACTAAATTTTTTAAAGAAACACATTTTTTTACTGGAGATGAGTTTTTACCTTTTTAAAATTATCCTATTTCCAAGCACCAATTAAAAATAGCTGAAGTATAATTTATCGAATAAACAATTTTTTTCATTGCAATAAAAGTATTTATCTGCATTTTGAATCGTTAACAAAAATGTAACGCCGAAATAATATACTTTACGTGTTATGGAAATTAAAATTGCAAGAATATAAACAATTAAAATCGTGAAAACCAGATTTGCACCCATATGGCCTTCACGTTACTAGAGAGAGGTATGGCCTCTGAGGGTTGATTAACATTCATACTTTACTTAAGTAAAATCCTTAAATTTAATTTAGCCATCTGTTTGATATTTTTGAAAAAGTTTCATCATGGATCGGTATCTCAGCAATCGATATCAATCAACAGCACTATCCCTAATCGGAAGGTTTAGTATTGTGGATCAATTGTTGGTGGATGGATTCAACTACTAAGGACCATGAAAAGAAATATAATAAAGCTTGTCAGCGTGATTTTTGCCCTTTTAAAATTCACCTTCAGCACAATGGCTCGTCTTTGGTTTCGCATCTACTAAAGCAAATTATATGATCGAATGATATCAGACCTAGGGCGCCAGCCACTAGCAGATAAGTATTAATTACGATACTCTACTAATCAGGTGCTAATGATAATTAAAAGAAACTTCCTTTTTTACTACTCTTTTCAACCGGCGAGACCTTACCGAAATCCTGTAAAACCTTATGAAGTTCTATGACAAAATTCAGGGGGTGGGTTTTTCCCTATTCACTAGGCACTTAAGAATCGAGACAAAACGCCTTGACGGAACTTTCCCTCATCATCTCCGAGGCACTGCGTTCCGTCAAAATCCTTTATCGAGAAAAAAAGTTAAACTGACCTTTATTAGTTACGGAAACTTGAAACCTTTCTACTAAACAAATATCCAATATCGAAAAATCCGTGGACAATAAATTAATATATTTTCTCTTCCTTTTCACACAACAAAATTACGCCGCGGTTACCAACCGGTCTTCTCTGCCCTGTACTCGGAGCGAAAGTGACAGGACGCGCAACGGAGAATATCAAGGTTGGCTCGCACGCTGGAAGCGGGGGAACCAATGGTTGCGTTCCTTCCGTTCTAGCCGGCGTCAGCAGCCAATCACGGCGTCTGGATTTGAAGTTGGTCGGCCATCTCGGCGGGAAGCTTGGTGGATTTTCTACCGGCAGAATAATAAAAGGAATGGTTAAGGGAGAAAACCTAAAGGTCCGAGTGAGTTTTAGATTTCAAAGCGGGTTGATCTCCCTGATACGTTCACCAATTCTGGTGCCATTTGCCATTTCCGGGGCCTCCGGAAATGGACTTTAAGAAGTCTTGAGAAGTTTGAGTCGTGGGTGCATTCTAGCGCACCCTATCGAATATGGCGGCTTACTGGGAGCTCCCCTGATGACCGACAGAGACAATGTAGTTCGTCTCTCCCTGTCTCACATCGTGACTTGTACATCCTTCTCGCCCGATGAAGATGGCGGCTTGCATGTTACGCGGGATTAGGTAGACAGGGATAGCGTATCCGGATACTCTCTCTCTCTTTCTTCCTTATGGAGATTTTGCCTGGCGATCTCTGGATCGTGGACTTGAAGACGATATACGATATGAACATTCTTTCTCGATGACAGTTTCGACATAAGGAAATACGGAAATATAAATAAACATAACTACTAAATATACCGAAAAGGACCTTCTGGAATTGGACCTCCGCTCCGAGTTTTATGGCGGGTTGAACAACAAAAAAAACGTCGTAAATTCTGACGGTAAATATTTTCTGAATTTTCTAACCTCCCAGAGCCGATGAGGGGTTGTTTACTTTTATTGTGACAGGTGAGAGGCAAAAAAAATCACGTCGTCACAACTCCTCCCAACTTAGCCGGGGCTACCGATCACTCGATAATTTACCTGATGTTCTATATAAGAAAAGGGATTTCCCTCAGCAATCGTTCAATTTCCAAGTGCCTCTTTCGCTGGTCGATTTTCTCGTTCAAACTAGGCAAAGTAATAGTTTCTAAACTTCATGTCAAAACATTAAATTCATGCAAGCGCAGTACCTTTAGGACAGTGGACAACAGTAAAGTTCATGCAAAAACAAACACTTTTGTAGGTCTCTCCCTTCCACCCTAAATTCTGGTGGTTAGTCTAGCTATTCTAGTCTAGCTGCGATGCGGTTGTGTCAATAAGGCCCCATGATTGACCTATTTTTGATACCGCGATTGCTCTTCTCGACTCAACCGAATCCAGGATCAGTAATAAGGGGAGATTGTAGTTAATACATTAAAAGGGGAGCGGAATGCATACATTTCTTATAGCGTTGTGAGTTCCTTCGTTCAGCAAACGGTACCTAAATTTCGATTTTCTGTTTCTGATGACAAGGTAGGAATGATTTCTTGGAGTAGAGGGTCAAGACGGACTGACGTGACTCCAACCATCATGTCAATGCAAAATCAGGATTGTCTACGCGAATGTCAATTATAGAGAAAAATACAAAAAAACTTCTGACATTAAATCGTACATCGTTTTAAAACTGGGTACGAGACTCAACTACAAAGGAATTATGGCATGATGTGTTACTCTAGATTGTACGAAATAATCGAGCATCTGGTAAATCACGGAACATCCGAGATAATGTCCTTTATATCGATCTTATCAACTTAATAAACAAAACTGTGTCTAAGCTGTCTAAGTTTGAAATGTCAAAAAAAAACTCCATATTATAATCAACAGGCTACTATAGAAAGCGATAGCGCAAACTTTGTGTTGCCCATAAACGTACTAGTAACACAAATATTGATAATGTTATACTATAACAAAATTAAGTGCTCCTTTAGCTGTTTAATTCCATACATTATTAACTTTAGTATCTTAACGATTGACCGGCTGTCTAAAATTTAAATGGCGTATCTTATGTCGATAAGGTATAATCGGAGTGGGATTATGTTTTCCCCCATTCTTCTGTTGGTTCTGATGAATTAATTGGTAGTGTGCTTCTACCAAATAAGGTTTCCAGATTAGGTGTTGGCCCGGGGACCGGTCTCGCCGGCCGGCCGGTACCAAGTCAGAACGATAGAGTTCTCCGCAGTGGGGACAGGTGAGCTTGGTTTGCTCCAGCTCCCCGCAGCCATATCAGAATTCACGTCTCCCAGTGTCCGGACATTGACCAGCCTGGTGTCCTATCTCCAGGCAATTCCAACATTTCCAGGGAATTGGGCCTGAATAATGAACCATCCCGCGACACCTATCCCTGAGCCAACCCTCCCTGTCCACAAACTCTCTTTCTGCATTAAACCGTAAGGGCCTATTGGGTCTTATAAAGGGCAGTGTCTTTATGGGTTCCGACGGGCCCGGATAGAAGCGGTCGACGCTCCTGGCCTTGTACCTGAGGTTGGGGTCAGTGGAGGAAACCTTTGTCTTTTCCCGATAATGGGGAGTCCGTTCTGGAAAACTCATCGGTTGTACGGGTCTACTAGAGTTCCCAAGAGGAAGTGAGGCTGACCTCTTACTGTCGGTAATTCCAAACATCTAAAAGAAACAATCCAAAAGTTCGCGGTTGTAGTTCGAGTTCTCAACAAATGTTCCTATCACTTATTTTCGTAGTAGTTTTTCAGGTTTTTTATGTGTTCTTTCCCTTCGGGTTATGGTCTCGCGTGTTGATTGCTTTTCTCTAGGTCTCGACGCATAGACCTATAGGAAAGAGGGTTTCGTCCAAAATTTGAAAACGCGGGAGATACTTTTAAGGTGCCGTGGACCGCGGAGTTATAAGCAAGTCGAAATTCCGGTAGATGTACGTAGGGTTAGCTTGTGCGTGGTAAACCGGGGTCGTTGTGTGGATGAGACCAACATTCCGACATATTTGTTCTAATAATTTGTTTGTGAATTCAGTACCATTATCGGTATGAATCACTTCCGGCCCCCGCCAGCGAGATACCACCAAATCCTCGAATACTTTTCTTATTGTGGAACCATTTGCTGTGCGGATAGGGATACATTCGATCCACTTCGTAAAAATGTCTTGGAATACCGGAATGTACTTGTACCCTGCCTTGCTTTTAGGAAAGGGCCCCATAATATCCCCCGCCACTACCGTCCACAGCTGTCCCACGACTCGCTGGCCCATCATGCCAGCCGGACGAGCTTGCTCCACCTTACATTTCTGACAGGGACTACAAGTACGCACGAACTGGACCACATCGTGGTACATCCCCGGCCAATAATAGCGTAGGGCTACCCTCAGGTAGGTCTTTTCGTTACCTAAGTGGCCGGCTTGGGGTTCGACATGTGACTCTTGCAACACCTTGGTTCTCAACTCCATAGGAAAAACGAGTTTCCACGCCTCAAGATCCGTCAATAACCCATCCGTCACCGTATTCGGTTTATGGCGATACAACATCCCGCTCTCGATCTTCCAGTCAGGAAAGATCTTGGGCCTGTCTTGCACCGCCTGAAAACGTCTTTGATACCAAGTGTCTGTCGTATAACCCTGAAGTTCCAGTCCCCATCTCGCGAGCCGGCCAGTCGGGTTCCTTAGGTTATTTAGCCACCTAAGACTACTGTGGTCAGTGATAATTTTGAAATAGAACCCCTCTTGATATTCGCGAATATCACGCTTACCCCTAGAGGCTCGCCGAAAGGGAAATAGCTTAATGATATACCCAGACCATGGCAAGGCATTCGCGTTCCGTAACTGTGTAGTTTCGCTCCGCAGGGAGGAGAGTTCTACTCGCAACGGCAATGACTTGATCCTCCCCTTCTTGTACCTGTGTCAAAACCACCCCCAGACCAGTAGCGCTTGCGTCTGTCTGTAAGTTAAAAGGGTTTTCGACAACGTTCTTGAAACTCGGATAAGCGAGTATGGGAGCACCAGTCAAGGCCCTTTTCAGACAATCGAAGGCCTCCTGTTCCTCTTCACCCCAATGCCACTTGACACTAGTTCGGAACAGTAGCGTCAGTGGTTCTGCTACGGTTGCGAATTCTGGTATAAATCGTCGGTACCAGGAGGACATTCCCATGAACCTACGCAACTGTTTGACTGTTCTTGGGGCGAGGTAGGAAGTTATTGGTTCTACTTTATCGGGGTCGACTTTGAGGCCATCCTTATTCACGACAAATCCCAGGTGTTTTACTTCGGAGCAGCAAAATTCGCTCTTCTCCGGATTTATCGTCAAGCCCGCTTCAACCGCTCGATCGAGAACTCTTCCTTGCCACGACAAATGCTCGTCAAAAGTCTCTGTGACGACAGTGATATCGTCGAGGTAGCTAAACACGTTTGGCTTCATCTCGGGAGTAATCAACCTGTCTATTAGTCGTTGGAAGGTTGCAGGAGCGCCCGTAAGACCAAATGGCATTCTCTTGAATTCAAATAACCCTCTTCCCAGCACTGTGAATCCCGTATAGGGTTGACTAGTTTTCTCTAACGGTATTTTGTTGAAAGCGGCACTCAAATCTAATTTAGAGATATATTTCGCAGCCTTCAACTGTCTAAGTATGTCAGTCATGTAGGGGAGGGGGTACACATCTTTCCTAGAAATAACGTTTAACTTTCGAAAGTCTAAACCCAAACGATATTGTCCCTCTGGTTTACGCGCCATTACGATCGGTGCGGACCATTCACTGAATGATTCTGTGATGATGCCCTCCTCCAACAACCTATCTACTTCTTCGTACATTATTTCTTGTACTTTGTGAGAGACTATTCGGTATCTCTCTTTAATAGGAGCATGATCCCCAACGTCAATGGTACAGGTGATGAGATGGGTCGCGCCTAGTGGGCCCTGTGATTTAGGAGGGAGTTTGATCCGCAAAACCTCTTTCAATGCTTCCTCCTCCCCCTCGGGTAGGGAGGCTACACCACTGCAACTCTCCTCCTCGACCAAACATTTTTTCACGTGGTAATGCTTCCCCTGAGATTCCAGCATGAAAACCTTTTTAGAGCGCGAGAGGAACGCCATGTCAAATTTTTTTTCCTGGCCCTCTAGCCCCAAGATCAATTCGGTATCTAAGTTATTAGCTACCCTTAATTCACAGATTCGGGTGACTCCATCTATCGTCATGGGCAGGTTGACTTCACCGACAATCAAATCAACTGAACCGTTTGCCACAATCATGCGGGATTTCTTATTACAATCTAACTGTCTACCAGAAACCTTCGCGATTCTATCCCAAACCGACTTACGAATCAAAACACGGGAGGAAGCATTGTCAATCAACGTATCCAGTGGAACTGAATGGATGGTTGCCATTATGTGGATCTTATTTGAAACTTCTGTAGTTTTAACTATTCCACTAATCACCTCAGTCTCAGTGATACTATCTTCTATTTTGCTAATCAGCTCTAAGTCTTCCATGAGGAGTCGAGGTCTACTCAGAATCCGTCTGGCCGATTCGTTTACTCGCTTATACCATGTGTTTTCGGGATTGTTGTGGATTTAAGCCTCTACTACTATTTCTACATGCTCATTTCCGCTGGTAACGCTTTCTCTATCCGATGATGTCAAAGATCCTAATTCATCGGTAGGCATGCTAATCCCCTGAAATTCTACCATTTCGACATTCGCCTGAAATGTCGCGTTTCCGGAACCCAAATTCGAGGACTGAAGCTGTAGTGTGGCTTCCCATTCGGCACTAATACTAGTTTGGGGTGGATTCTTAATGTCTGGGCAGACTTTAGGTTTATCAGGGTCCCTATTTTTCCCAAAAGCGACTGCCTTGTAACTTTCGTTGAGACTTGGTCCGATGGGTTTAGCCGAAGTTTCAGTCACGGTACTAGGTGACTGAGAGGCAGCAAGAACCGTGCTTACTGCTTCTTCCTGGGATTTCCCAGACACTTGGGACAATCCCTAGTGGTGAAGCCTACCGTTTTGCATTTGCAGCAACGTAGCCTTCTAGGGGCCGCGCAACCTTTCCTATAGTGTCCTGCCTGGTCGCAATTAAAACAGATCACCTCGCTGGGATCCCTAACCGGAGACTCGTTCTTGTTAAATTTTTCAGCAGAAGCTTTAATGTTCTGCTGACCTCCCCCTTTCTTAAGAGTATCTTGGGGGGAACTGTCCTAACTTTTGCCGGACTGCTACCCTTGCCACTGCTGCTTGTTTTCTGTTTTCCCTCAGTATTAAGTGCTGAGGCTTTAACTACCTCCTCTTTCAACGCTGACGACTGTGATTGTTTGTTCGTTTTAGAATTCGAAAGTGGCTTATACGCGAATTCTTTCAGAAAGGAGCTCTCGGGGGGAGGTGGGGCTTTATATTCCCTAATATACACGTTCCATTCTTTCTACCAGCTTCTCCCCAGACGAGAAAGTTCTCTCAAAAATCTGTACTCCGAGCGACGGATGACCTTGTGATATCAATTGACTCGTCTTTACCCTGAGTGCTGGCCTGAATTTGCTCTTTGACCCTTCTTTCAAAGTCATCGTCGCCGAAGTGAGATCTGAAACCTTGTACGTTTTCTACGGTCATCGATTTTAATCAGAAAACCATCTGCGCTCAGGTCGCTCCTCCCGTTAAAAGTTAAGTTCCACCCCAAGACAATTTTACCCTAATCTCTGTTCCCAAAACGATATCTATTTGGAGATTTGTTACTGAAAATTGTTTCCCTGTCCGAGGAATGATCGCGAGTATTAGTGTCTTTAAAACTAATGTTGCTTCTTCGCGGTCCATTCTGTGGGCTGAGTTTGAGGATTCTATTTCTGTCTACGTCTGAGTCGATTTGGGGAATTTCTTGGTGAAATTCCTCATATCGGCTGTCATTGAAGGACGTAGGGCTGTATTTATTAAGCTTGCCTCTGTCCAGACCGAGGCTATGTTTACTCATGTTTTTCACCCTATGGACCTCATTCTCCAATTCGGATTCAGTCGTGTTCCGGAATAGTCTACTGGACCTTCTTTCTGGTATAAGGCCTTTCTTTGCTGCACCTACAAGGACATTTTGTGCTAGGCCTTTGTCAGTGTTTCTGAAATTTTTTGGTTGCGAATGACGTGTTTCTGGCCTACTAGTTTCTCGGTAATGTTCAAGCGGTTTCATCATATCTGAAAAGGAAGGGTGCTGAGCAATTCGTTCTGGGAGTCTCAATTGGGTGTCACTCGTTTTGTTTCTTTCAAATGGATTTACTTGTTCCGGCAATTTAAATGGGTTCGGCATTCCGACAATCTGTGCGTAATTGAATGACACGTTCATTGGGTTTAACTGAGGAAAAAGTGTAGGTTTAATACGAGGTGTTAAGATTGTGCTTAAAGTACCAGCCGAGGTGTAGGTTTTGATGTTCGTTATTGTGTCGGTTCCCGGTAGTGATGCTTTTGCCGTGATATAATTCGCGTTTGTAACCCTTGTTTCAACTGTTAGTCTTGCTGGGATGTTCGGTCTATTTAATTATATACTACTGGGGAGACCAGCGGCCAAATTTTCAAAATCGGATTCGATTTCCGTTTCATCGTTTGTAGCGGCCTCTCCGAAATCTAGAGCATTTAAGTTTACGGGTACCGAAAGTGTCCAAATTTAACTTTTTCAAGCTATCGTTAATTTCCGAATTATCTAGCTCTGCAATTAATCGTTTTAACTCAGTGTATGAGTTTACGTTCCCGATTGAGTCTAAATATGACGGCCAACTGTGGTCGGAACACAATAATGTTTTTGTTTGTATCTCTTGAAGTTTGAGGAGGAACAGAATTGTTCAGTTATTTACTATTTTGTTCATTAGGCTACTAGACAATTCAGGTTTTTCTTAACTATAACCCACTTCAAACCAGAAAACATATAAATCACTATGAAGGCGAATGCAATAATCTGTATTAAATGCAAAAAAAAGATCAAACGATGCAGGTACATGCAGGAGAAAAAAAAATTCATAACATAAAACACTCAGTTGTCTTTCACCAAATTTTTCGGAAAGAAAAAAAAACAAGATGCATCGAAATATCGGGTTGCGGTTAATAAATAATTTTTCATCCTTCACTCTTAAGTGAATAGTTTATGCAATTTATTTTAGTTCAAAATTATTTAAATTACGGTTAGGAAATTTGAACGCCATTTTGTCAGCGTGATTTTTGCCCTTTTGAAATCCACCCTGATCACAATGGCTCGTCTTTGGTTTCGCATCTACTGAAGCAAATTATATCATCGAATAATATCAGACCTATGGCGCCAGCCACTAGCAGGAAAATATTAATTACGATAGTCTACTAATCAGGTGCTAATAGCAATCAAAAGAAACTTCCTTTTTATACTACTCTTTTCAACCAGCCAGACCTTACTGAAATCCTGTAAAACCTTATAAAGTTCTATGACAAAATTCAGGGGGTGGATTTTTCCTAACCGTAATAAATTTAATGAGCCATATTTTACAGTATAGCAAAAAACTTCAAAAGAGGTCTCAGGAGGACACAATTAAAGCTACACATTTTCCAGGCTGCAGAGAAAATTGACATTTACTTTCATATTAGTTCACAGAGGAAAGGGGAGGGAGAAAAAAAACAACGCGAGTCCCACAATCTTGCAATTATAACGTGGTCAGCAACCCTCGCAGAGACAGTTCAAAATGGCCGACCACGTGGTGAATTTGAAACGACCAACATCTTTCCGTAATCGCGGCAAATCTCGGTAAAAGAAACTAATATGCATAACTCGCAGAAACCGAGAGAGTTGAGGAACGCGCACAATTCACTAGGCACTTAAGAATCGAGACAAAACGCCTTGACGGAACTTTCCCTCATCATCTACGAGGCACTGCATTCCGTCAAAACCCTTTATCGAGAAAAAAAGTTAAACTAACCTTTATTAGTTACAGAAACGTGAAACCTTTCTACTAAACAAATATCCAATATCCAATATCGAAAAAACCGTGGACAATAAATTAATATATTTTCTCTTCCATTCCACACAAGAAAATTACGCCGCGGTTACCAAGCGGTCTTCGCTGCCCTGTACTCGGAGCGAAAGTGACAGGACGCGCAACGGATAATATGAAGGTTGGCTCGAACGCTGGAAGCGTGGGAACCAATGGTTGCGTTCCTTCCGTTCTAGCCGGCCATAATAAAGCCAGTATAATAAAAGGAATGGTTAAGGGAGAAAACCTGAGGGTCCTAGTGAGTTTTCGATTTCTTTCGTTTTTCTCCACTCGGAACCTTTGTATATAGAGTTCAAAGCGGGTTGATCTCCCCGATATATTCACCAATTCTGGTGCCACTTGCCATTTCCGGGGCCTCCGGAAATCGACTTTAAGAAGTCTTGTTGATGGCTGGCGACTGGTGGTTTGGTTCTCTCTTTAGTTTGAGTCGTGGGTTCATTCTAGCGCGCCCTATCCAATATGGCGGCTTACTGGGAGCTCCCCTGAAGACCGACAGAGCCAATGTAGTTCGTCTCTCCTTGTCTCGTATCCTGACTTGTACCTCCTCCTCGCCCGATCAAGATGGCAGCTTGCATGTTACGCGGGACTAGGTAGACAGGTATAGCGTATCTGGATACTCTCTCTCTCTCTTTCTTCCTTATGAAGATTTTGCCTGGCGATCTCTGGATCGTGGACTTGAAGACGATATACGATGTGAACATTCTCTCTCGATGACAGTTTCGACATAAGGAAATACGGAATTGGACCTCCGCTCCGAGTTTCATGGCGGGTGGAATAACAAAAAAAAACCGTGGTAAATTCTGACGGTAAATATTTTCTGAATTTTCCAACCTCCCAGAGCCGATGAGGGGTCGTTTACTTTCAATGTGACAGGTGAGAGGCAAAAAAAATCACCTCGTCACTGGAAAATCGATTACGCGCAAAGTACGTAGCAAAATATTATGAAATTTGACAGATATATAAATGAATACGTGTACTTTTTTTAACTGACAAATAAAAAATTTATTAATTACATTTTGTAATTTTTTTGTAACTTTTTTATAAACAATTGCATTTTCGCATATGTTCTACACGCCGAAATTGATTTTTTCATTTACAAATAATATGCGCAAAACATTTGAGTTGAAGAATCCGAAAGAAAATTTAACTGATCGACTATAATTGCGACGGGAGAAATATTTTTTTTGGCGGAACTCGCCTTTGTGCGCTAGCCGCGAGCGAGTGGGGCCATTTTTTCTATTTGACGTTCCCGGTGGTCGTCAATAACGGGCAAATTGTTGAAATCGCTTAAGTGTCATAGAGTAACATTAGTTAAAGATGTTCCAATATTATAAAATAAACAAAACTTTTTGATCATATGATGATCAAGAAATTTCTTCTTGACATGATTATTATTGTTAATATTATAAACAAATTTAATAAACAAAGGCATTAATCAGGAATTTTTCGAAAGAAAAATTCGTTTTTTTCTATGTCAATTTTTTTTACTAGGAACTTCATGATAATTTTAGCAAAATTCATAATTTGTTGATTAATCCTATAATTTCTTTAACCAAAATTAATAAACAAATGCATTAGTGGGCATTCGTCGACGGAAAAATTCGTTTTTTTCGATGTCAGTCTTTTTAATTAAAAACTTAATGAAAAACTTTCTGATAAACTTAAATTGAAAGGACTGAGATTGCAAAAAAAAACCTTTTTCGTCGAAAAATACCCAAATAATGAATATGTTTATTAAATTTGTTCAAAAAATCATAGAATTTAGGAACTAAGTGTGAGTGTTAATGAAAGTATCATCAAGTTCCCAATTAAAAAGACTGGCATAAGAAACAATTTTTTCATCGACAGATGCCCGAATAATGCATTTTTTTGTTAAATTTGTTTTAAAAAAATCATAAAATTTATCAACTTATCATGAATGTTGCTGAATTTCTTATGAAGATCCCAATTAAAAAGTCTGACATCAGAAAAAAAGGATTTTTCCATCCACAAATGCCCGAATAATGCATTTGTTTATTATATATATTTTTTTTAATCATAAAATTAATCAAAGAATTATGAATGTTGCTGAAATTGTCATGAAGTTTCCAACTGAAAGGACTGGCACGGAAAAAAACTAATTTTTCTGTCGACAAATGCATGCTGAATGCATTTTTTTATTAATTTTGTTTAAAAAAATCATTGAATTATTCGACAAATTATGAATTTTGCTAAAATTATCATAAAGTTACTAATTTAAAAAATGTACATGGAAAAAAACGAATTTTTCTATCGAAAAATTCCTGATTAATGCCTTTGTTTATTAAAACATTCTTTCAACAAATAATTTGATTATAACAAAATGTTTTGTTTATTATACAATATTGGAGCATCTTTAATTAATGAAACTCTATGAAACTTAGGCGATTTCAACAAGTTATCCCACTCACTCGCGGCTAGAGCACAAAGGCGAGTTCCGCCAAAAAAGTATTTCTCCCGTCGCAATTGTAGTCGAGCAGTTAAATTTTCTTTCGAATTCTTAAAGTTATATGTTTTGTTCATATTAATTGTAAATAAAAAAATCAATTTGGGCGTGTAGAACATACGCAAAAATGCAATTGTTTATAAAAAAGTTATAACAAAATTGGAAAATATAATTAATAAATTTTGATTTGTTATTTGATTAAAAGTAGGAAGGAAATCTGGTGACGCATGGTGGAACGATGAAATTAAGGCAGCTCGACAAGGAAAGTAAAGACAAAATCAGAACAGAAGAAGAGAATAAATTACAAGACGACTTTCAAGGAACCATGAAACTAATATTTGAAGAGATGAAGAGTAGCAAAAGTACAGAAAAGTACTTAAAAGTACAGTCAGCATGAGAAACAGCAAAGGTGAAATGCTATATGATACAGACGGGATAGTAGACGCTTTAAAAGACTCCCTTAAAGAATTATTAGGAGGTGAAGATATAGGGCAGCAGAACTGCGATATATAAAATAATGCATTAGAAAACCCAATTGAAAAGGTCTGTGTCACTGAGGTTATAAATTTTATTAAGAGCTTAAAGAATGGAAAGGCTGCTGGTGTAGAAAGTATTAGCGCTGAAATGCTTAAATACGGTGGCGAATACATACCTCAAAGAGTGTGCGAATTGATAAATTTATGCATCGAGACCGTAAGTAATATATACTCAAAAATACTTATTCGTAGGGTAATGGAAATTACAGAAGAAAATATATGGGAAGTCCAAAGTGGATTGATGCCAGGAAGATCATGTACAGATCAGATATTTAGCTTAAGACTGAACACAAAAAAAAGCTTAAGAGGAAAAGAAAGAAAGTTTACTGTGCATTTTTTGACCTCAGTAGTAAGGCACCACTTCGACCAGACACCCCTTCCACTACTCCTTAACTCCCCTTACCGCACTATGGCGCCGGCCCCCCTCGACCTTGGTAGTGTGTCTATGAATAGTTGACACCATTCCCTACATATTAACCTAATTATATCACTCTAATGGTTACGTGCTCGCCCTTTCACTTTACGTTTCATCACTCTCCCTTTCACTTGACGTGTTCTTTTTAGAATAATTTCACACTAGAAACCATGTGAGTCGGCAGTACCTATCAGTTATATATATATATATATTTCTACTTATATAACAGAGGAGAGGATTTTTAAATGAACACATAACTACTTATATACCAGAGGGAAGGATTTTTAAATGAAAACATAACATTATACATTTCAGTTTAGTCACATTTATTGATTAAAATAGTTTGGAAACAAAAAAAGTAGAATATACATAATTATCAATGTTTATTACATATAGTTGAAGTAGACATATGTAATGTAACACCTTTCCCGAATGATCCAGCATGGTTAGTTGAACGTGATTCTTGTTAGTACATTTTTTCGCACACTAGAAGTTACATGGGTCAATAATACACCGCCAATTTCATGATAAATAATATCGATATAATAGTCGTTGAATTTCGACGATAAATATTCATACATTAGATTTTTAAACTCGTCACACTTTTCGTGGTTCATTAACTCAAAAATAAAATTCTCAGATGGTTCGACTATTTTCATAGAAATACAATGAAATACAAGAACTTCCACCATCCTCACAATCACCCTCGGGAACAGGTGTTTTGTCGAACAGAATAGTCTTTTCACCGAAGGACGTCGTGAACTTCACTATGTAATCATTGATCTCGAGTGGTTCCAGTTCTGGCATTGAATAGCCGTCAGATTCAAAGTAGGTACTTATAAATTTAAACTGTTGCTGAAATTTTGACCATGTTGTCGCCCCAAATGTTATTCCTTGTAGCTTGTTAGACACGATTTTTACAATAGGTTGAAAACTGCCATCTGACTGCACTTCAACACCAACAATAGCGTTTTTACTGCATGAGTTATTGAGTGCGTATAATGTGGTTAAAATGAGATGTTTGTTTGTCTTGCGTGTTGCATCCACTTCCGTCATGTGAACTCTTTTTTTAGTAGTAGCAGTAGAAGTAGTAACAGCGAAAGAGGAAATTTCATCTCCTTTTTCAACACCGGAAATGTCAGCTACTTTTTCAACACTAGCCATAGTTTGCGACATTGTAAGTTCTGCTTCAAAGATACAGAGAAACTGATTTTTAGCTGACTACTCAGAGGTATTATGTACAAGGGAATAGAGCCATTGTGGGTGGGGGAATACAAGTCTAGACACGTTTAATACACAATGCTTGAATATCATTAATTCCAAATAAAAAATAATAAAAATAGTAGGGATTAAAATATCCAATCAGAATAATGCTTTGATAATTAAATATCTGTATGTGCTAGTTTTTTTTTATATAGGTCCAATTCATACCTGTCATAGGTATCTCTTTTGCACTCACGGGTAAGACTGATATTAATTAAACCTTACTGTATAGATAAATCTATGATCGAAGCAAATGTTGACAATGCCTAATTTTTATTTTCAAATCATAGTGACACTTTCATAACAAAAACAAATCATGAATAATGACACAGTGGGTGAAGTAAGAAACTAATTATAGGTTTAAAGGTCTACACATCAGACGAAAAGATCTTCAAATAGAAAAGTCATGGCGGTGTTATGGTAATTTACGTTTTCTTGTATCACATTCTCCACGTACCCATTCCAAGGTGAGCATTAGTTTTGAGTATATACCGTTACTCATGGTTTAAAATGTCTATACATCAGACCAAAAGATCTTATGGTAATTAATGTATTCCTGTATCACTTTCCTCGACGTACCCATTCCAGGACGGACATTAGTTATGAGTATATACCACTACTCATGGTTCTGAAGGGAAAGGTTTTTGTTTTTTTATTGAAGTGTTGAAATGCTATAGGAATAGTGGAAGGGCCATACCTATTACTGCTTTACCGTAACATTTTCCCAATGTTTCCCTTTCGGATGAAAGTCAGTCTTAGCTATATGCTCTAAGGTGAAGCACGGTCGACTGTCACTAGTTTTTGACAGTTATTTTATACAATTGTTTAGTGTGATAAATTGAACTGTTTTTGTGAGGAATATATCAGTGTAGTTTAAAGTCATTAGTTTGAGTGTGTAATAAGAGTAATAATATCCATGGATAACCAAAAAAATCAGGGAGCGTTTGATCATCAGAGGGAGGATGACAGAATTCTGCTCATTGCCACATTGGAGAGGTACATCACCCAATGTGATTCGATGGGGCGGCTCGGTGAAGTTGTAAAAATGGCAATAGAAGAAAAGGATGATGTACCTTTACTAATGGCATTAACAAAATACCTAAAAATTCAGAGAGAGACAAACTCTGCAATTAATAATATCCAAACTGTCATTGGTAAGTGAAACTCTTTTTTAATTTTCATTCATTACATTTTTATAAAAGTAAACATTAAAAATATTTGCGTGTGTGCTGATTTTTGCATCTCTCTTTTTGTTAAAGCTGAAATACAGCAAACTAAATCAAGAAGATCTTTGAAAGCCGACGTTGGACATTATAAAAGGATCAGAAATCAGACGGTAGCTGATTTTAAAGATATATCTTTTGATTTTTCTAAAGAAAAACGGGGTCATTCTGATCCAATGGTAAAAGCAGGCTGTTCAAAGGAACAAAAAACCTCAAAAGATTTTATATCTGGCGAGGAAATTATAGTACGGGATCCTAGAGTTAATCAAAAAATAGAAGTAGTGGATATTGATGACGATGAGACAGATTTTGACGAGGACATTGTGCCAGGTTCGCAAGTAAACAGAAAAATCAAAACATCTGAGGATCTGGTACAGGAAAATAGACGCAGACAACAGGATAAGAGGGAAAAAGCTAGACTTGAGAAAATACAGGAAAAATTAAGAGTTAAAATGGCAAAAGAAAGGGAGATTAGATTAAGGAAAATTTCAAGGATTAGGGAGGCAAGTTTAAAAAAGGAGCGCAAATTGCAGGACTATAAAATAAACAGAGAGCTTGCAAAGCAAGAACGACTGACAATAGCAAAGAGAAAACAGGCTGATTATAGGCAA
>CAKNWT010332875.1:0-25391 GCA_932066315.1 Andricus coriarius
AGGGCCCCTCATTGTTTTTGGTTTGTTTTGATTGGTTAGGATTCATTTGAGTCCCACGAAAAGCGAGGGAAATAAGAAAACACCTTCCGCAGAGCCCCGCTTGCGGGGGATGGGTCTACATACTATTGGATTCGACCTGGTGTCCCAAATTTTCCGTCTAGACACCTCCTTTTGGACCCCCACCTGCCCGCCCCTGCTGAGGCGGGCAGGCCGGGTGTTCAAGGATTTGTTCACCCTGGTGCCATTCAGTCTTGACACGGCGATCACATCGTAGCTTGGGAGCATGAGAACTCGCGCCCTGTATATTCCAGGAGGCTTTGCCATTACCTCATGGAAGGATCGCTCCTTAGTTCCAGTCCCACCGACTAGTGTCCGTCAGTTCCCCAGAGTAGTCACACCTCGCAGTGTAGCCCCTTAGGTTCACCTATTCCAGATCTATAGTCTAATGAGACCCGTAAGCACTCCCACCAGCTACAAGGTCCCGCGATTAAATATTTTTTTACATGCGATTTCATTCTCCGTAAGAAAAGTTGTCCTTGGAGATTCTTCGAATTTCCAAAAAAGCAGAATTTAGTTTTTGAAGGATTGATTCTCTGCAGCGTAAAGTATACTAAAGGATTCAAGAGCCCGGTCATTGTCTGGGTCTTCTGAAGGACGACCAAAAACGATCCAACCAAAAGCAGTCTGGAGGGCAGTGGGGCCACTTTTGAAAGGGCAATCTTTTCTTTGGAAGAAGTTTTAGAAGAGATTTCATGACCAAGGCCCCGACGGGAACCTCAAAATCCGAGTCAGTTGGAGAAGAAAGTTTAGGCCGGAACTGTGGATAGAAGAACCTCATGGTGAATGTCCCATACCAGTAAGGAAAATGTCACACTTTTCTTTAGGAATTCTCAGCTGCTGAACTGCTCTCTCGGTAATAATAAAGCGTTCTGCTCCCGAATCAATTGACCCTTTTACTATTATGGAAGCACTATTGTGAGACTGCAATTTTACATCAGGATTTGCAAAAATACTTTTTGCAAAGCTTGAGCTTTCATCAGTATTTAACTGTTGAATTTGAACAGATCCACTGGCAACCGGTACCGTGTTAGTCGAAGAAGATGACTTATCACGGGAAGAAATAATTGTCGAGTTTCCAGCGGGTTGGGTGGGGAAGTTGTCATGCAAAAAGGTATGATGCTTGGCAACAGAGACAAAGTACTTTTTGTCTGACGAACAATCCTGAGTAGAATGGTTAGATCGTAGACAATTAAAGCAAAGTCCTAAGTTTTGTACCTGCTCAAGACGTTAAAGCGAATTCATTTTTTTTAACGAGGAAAATAAGAAATAGAATGTGAGCTTTGACATACAGAGCAAGGAAATAATTGTTTATCAGATTTCTTATCATGATTCTGAGAAACAGCTAAGTTCACAGAGGTGAAAGATTTTTTCTGTTTGGTTGAAATCTGAGAAGAAGAGGATTTTAAAGATGTTGAAACTAAGGGAGAATCATTACATTGAGCAGCTTCCAAACCTCTGATACCATTATCTGAAAACTTCAGTAATTCTTTAATAGTTGGAAACTCCTCACTATGCTTCAATGAAGTTTCCCAGGCTTCACGAGTAGATGGATCTAATTTGTGGACTAATAAGTGGACAAACCAATAATCCTACGTTTCAAATAGCCTATCCATATTTTTAAAGGCAGGAATAAACTCGTTTATGATATCTGTCAACCTCAGGATCTCGTCAACAGATTTATTAGAAGCAGCAAGGGTGGATAAGAGTTTATTCATGTCAGCAGACGGAAGAACTAGTTTATTATCATACCGCTTAACAAGGGTGGACCAAGCTTCAGAATAATTTGCCTCGCTAATTGGATAATTTTTTCAGCGATCAGCTGCCTTTCCGGACTGTGAGAATTTTAGATTGATGCCCAGAGAATTTCGGAAGGGAAAGGGTAGGTAAATGTTTATATGATTTGTATGATTTAGACGTACCTGTTCCTGGTGGATTTTCAGTAGTGAGTTCACCACCGATTACCTTTATGTCAATTAGAAGTGGAATTTTGATAGTGGTAAAATCCACCTCCACTGACGAGTACACGTCATCAACCAGATACGACTCCTCTTCATTTGTAGGATCCTCAAAAATCTCCAAATGTGTTTTTCGTAGAATTCCGACCAATAGTCTTCCAGTTTTGAAAGTCGAGTTTCCACATACGTGACATACTTCATTTTTGATTCAACAGCTTTTTTCATATTCGTATAAACCCGCTTATTGAACCCGCGAGATTCACTTGTCGATTTAGAATGGACAACTGGACAACTAAATTACAGCACTTAGAACGTGAACAACAAACAAGCTTTGCACGGAGTGAGCTGTAAAAAATTTGAATTAAATGTTTTTTTTTAATCGTTCTGTGGTCCCTAATCGGTTCGAAGGTCTATAAATGTTCATGGAGTTGAAAAAAATTAATTTCTACTATGAACGAGAAAGTTTTTGATGCTAAGTGTCGAGCACGAGGTGAATTTTAATTGGAAAAAGTGTAGAGTTCTTTTTATATTAAGCACACCACATTTCAAAAATAAGGTATTAACATTTATTGCACTTTACTCCGTAATCATTTTACAAAAATGAAAATTAAACAAATTTTACGATTGTTGCGAGAAACTTACATTCGCGAAGCGAGGCGAAAAACGGTGCATCGCAGTCAAAAAGCAGAAACGATAGAAAGAAAAAAGAAGGGGCGCAGTCTCAGACCAGTCGCTCCCAAGCAGACTCATCCAAAACTCCTCACCACCAAACTACTTGATCCACCCGATAGGAGGAGGATCTGGTGAATTACCAAGTTAGGCAAAAGAGGTCTGTGGCGGCAAAGTTCGAAACAATTCTGAACAGACACTGATAATTGCAGAAAGAAATAACTGCTGTGACATTCGTAAGAAAGTTAGGTCTCCTGATGTGTCGACACTGAACTTTGTGAACATCATGTTGTCATGACAACATCTGTTGTGAGAGTCATACTGCGAATGTGAATGCTGTTTTGTGACTGACCATCAATATTGTGCGAATATCCTATGCGTTTTTCTTCGGACACTGGAACCAGTTTGCGAATAACATCTCCCAGAAAATGCGTGAATCGGGCACTTTGCGCTGGCTGCGCAGCCACAAGAAGTGGAACTTCGCACGCATGTGTTTCAAAAAAGTGCTTTTTAGGCGCTCTTTTAATCTGAATCAATGAAATTGTTACTGGCTTAATCAGTATTTTCAATTATCCATGGTAAACCAGTGATTTTCCGACTCTGATTGGCTGAACCAGTATGTGACTCAACTAAAACAGCATTACTTAATATACCAGTGACGCCAAATGATTACTCAACCAGCTCTTTATGCGGCCAAGACAGGGCCTTTCGCCAAAAATGTGCTTTTTTTGGTAAATTCCCTCTGTTGGACGTCTGATATTTTATTTAAATTTAAACAAGATAATTGAGCGAAAGGCGGTCAGCGCTGCAGTTTCGCCTTTTGCTCGTTGAGTCATATGGGGAGCTATAATCAGAATAATCGTGTCACGTTTCTGGGGCCAGCACAAAACGGGAGTGGAGAGATTAGACAGCTAACCCCAGGTTTGAGAGTACAGCGTGGAGGTACCGATGTGTCACGGTTTTTATTCTTCCAAATAAGCATACAACCTAAAATTCATTTATATGACATTTCATCCGTCATAATCCCCATATCATCGAAACTGTATGTAGCATAAACTTGATTCTTTCTAAAATGGCATCCCGCATTTGAATTAGCTAAATAATGCCACGGAATACGAATTAGCCAATCAGAATGGCGGACAACAGTTTAGGAAGAATGAAATTTATGGTACATGCAGTTTCGATGATATGGGGATCATGAAAATCAAGTCGCATAATAATTCGGTATTATAAAAATTATGTGATAACAGAGACCTAAAGAGAAAAGTGAAACCACTAGTCAAGGAAAGTAAAGATAAAATCAAAACAGAAGAGAAGAAAATGAAATTTGGGTTTGACGGGAGCTAGACACTGTTTTATAAATTGGCATTGATCAGTATGAAAGAAAGTAGAAATACAGAGTTAGTCAGCATGAGAAATAGCAAGGCTGAACTGCTATACGATACATACGGGATACTAGAAACTTTGAGAGACTCTTTTAAGGATTCTTTTAATAGTCAGGTGAAGAAGACGATACGTCAGAAACCCCGGTTGAGAGAGTCTATGCCTCTGAGGATAAGGATATAGTAGAAGAACGCGGGAGGCAGAGATGGAGGAGTTAGATGATGAGGAGATAGAGAAACAGATAAGGAGGTTAAGAAGGTCAAAAGCAGTAGGGCTGGATGGGGTAGAGAACGAAGCGTGGCTGTTTAGTACACAAGAAGTTAGGAAGAGGCTGAAGGAGGTAGTAAAGAAAGTATGGAGGGGGAAGGATTCCCAGGAGGGTGGAGAGAAGGGTTATTAGTGCTACTGTATGAGAAAGGAGACAGGAATAGACAGGAAAATGATAGAGGGATTACGCTAATAAATACGGCGTATAAAGTATACGCTATGGTGGTGGCGGAGAGGCTGCGGAAGGATGTCGAGGGAAAAGAAATATTGCCGGAGACGCAGGCGGGCTTTAGGGCGGGTAGGAGTACTATCGGCAATATCTACGTTCTGCAGCACGTGGTGCATAGAGAATTAGCGAAGAAGGGGTCGCGAGTGTACGCATTTTTCATGGATCTCAAAGGCGCGTTTCCTTCGGTGGATAGGGGAAGGTTGTGGCAAGCGATTGAGGATAGGGGAGTGGAGAGAGGCCTGCTTGAGAGGGTAAGCAAGATATATCAAGAGAATAAGATAAGGTAAGAGGAGGAGAGGGAATTGCGGAGGGAATCTGGATGGATAGGGGGTTTAGGCAAGGATGTTTGCTTAGCCCAATGCTTTTTGCGATTCTAATTGCGGATATGGAAAGTAAGCTGGAAGCCGGGGTGATAGGAGGAGTCAGGATAGGAGGGGTTAAAATTTGGTCACTAGCGTATGCAGATGATATAGTGTTGCTGGCTAGAAGCGAGGAGGCCTTAAAGGAGATGATGAAGAGGTTGAGAAGATACCTGGATAAGAGTAGGTTAGAGCTGGATGCGGAAAAGTCCAAGGTTATGGTGTTCAGAAAAAGAGGTGGGAGGGATAAGGGAGGGGAGCCCTCTTCGACGAAGAAGGTGTGGATATCGAAACAGTGAGGGAACGTGGGTTAGCTTTCGAAGATGATAAGGTTGTTATGGCAGCGTCCATCGAGGACTGGAAAAGAATGTTAAGCAAGCTAAATACAAGCATGAAGAACATGGGCCTCAAAAGTATCGTAAATAAAACTAAGGTAATGGTGTTGGAAGGAAAAGGTGAGAAAACAATGTGTAACACTGTCCTAAATAATGAGAGAATAGAACAAGTTGATAAGTATATATATCTTGGTAGCCTATTCTCTAGAGACGAAAAGATAGATAAGGAACTAGATAGGCGCATAAACGAGGGTAAGAAGGTAATCGGTAGAGAGGGGCCCATTATCAGAAGTAAAAATATAACAAATAAAGCTAAAATTGCAATCCATAATTCTACATTTGTACCGACTATGAGTATCGAGATAATCCTTAAAGAATGTAGTAGGGAAGATACACTAGTGGAAATATGGAAAATAAATCGGTTAAGATATAGAAAAAATATAAAGTGAAATTGTTATCTAATACTATAACAAAACAAGGACAAATATATACCTCTAGAAATTAATTTTCCGGAATCTATCAACTGGCTTTATAAATAGAGGGAAGAAAACTTACAGAAATTTGTCGAAATTTGACCGTTAAAAAGAAATTCGGCAAAAATGCTACTTTCCGTCCGGATTTTAGACCAGGAGGGTTCTTTTCTAATCACGTAGTGTGAAAATTATTCTAAATTTAAATTTTAGACCTGTTTTTAAAAAAATTATTAGGATAAAAAAGTTTTTTTAATTTGTGTCAGTGTTGTTATATTACATATGATAACTTAGCGACGTCCAAACTAAGCCTCAATTCGCGCAGTTGTAACAAGAATAATATATGAAAGAGAAGGAGAAGGAAGAAAATTACTGATGATAAGTTTAAGATTTCGTCTTTTGGTTCCATAATCAACTCACTAAAATAGTAATCATTTCTCTTAAACTTGGAAATTGATGATCTTTTAATTTAAGTTCTGGCTCCTATCCGTCGCACTAATAACAGTTTTAAATATATTTGTTGTTGTTTGAAAAATCAAACATAATTTATATCGATTATATCAAGTTTCAACCCCTATCCGTGGTTGAAATGCACTATATTATTGATTGCAAAATTGATCAAATTTACAAACTTATAAACAATCATAAAATTTTTTGTTCGAAAAAAATATACATTATAATGAATTTAGACCAATTAAAATGTATAAGGTAGGACTGATTCACAAGGCCTTACTGATGAGTCCAGTGAGTCACTCCGGGATGAAAAACGTAATAAATCTAACTTTAATTTATTGAAAAATACATATCTTGTTTTTTTTTTAAATTAAGTGTTTTTAAATTAAGTTTTGTTCTTAAAGTTTTAAAAATCGGAATTATAGCTTTGTGATTTTTGACCGTAATAAATTAAACAATCAATTGTGAAAATGGTGTATTTTTCTACTTTTAAACAGAAAAAAAAGAAATGAGAAATCGAATATAAAGTGGCGGAGTTATGAATTATTATATACATGCACCTACCAGAAGACAGGATTTTGATCATAAAATCAAATTTTGGGGGTGTATGAGAAATTTTACATCACACTTTTTTTTAGTTCCACTAGACCCACAATTTCTACGATGTTTCGCGAAAAGTAGTTTTCCACTTTAATAGTGTTATTGTACTAGCATTCTACAACATGCTGCTGATAGTAAGATTCCAAACGGTCTTGAGTCCAAAATTACCCTCTTTATTGGCCATTGCTCTTTCTGTATGTTTATACTTTTAATCGTTGTATTACAATGTTTGATCAATTGAATAATAATGTTGACCTTTGTCGCGCTATTTCAATTCGCCGATACATTGTCAGTTTCTAAAATTACCATTTTCGGGTTTGAGTAGGGGGTGATACTATGACCCAGGTAGAATCTATCAAGATTCGCGGTGGCGTAGTGCCGCAAAGGACCTTGAATTACACTATTCGAATTTTTGTTCGAGTTTTCAGAGACGCGTCACTAAAGCTTTATGCAGAAACCGTTTCTAGAGTTTTCTAAAAAGGAACGGTAAGTGTACAAATCTTTAGTCACATGTTTCAGAAAAGTCTGTTACAATTTAGTAATTTTCAGTTACTCTAACTAAAAATTTCAAGGGATTAAAATTTGTTGCGGTTCATTTATTTTAATATAAAATATGCAGTCTTTATTTGTCCTGACAATATCAATAGTAAGAAAATATGAGTTAGGTTGATATAAATACATTTGATTTATTGAGTATATTATATAACCTAGATACATAAACTATTTAGCCAAGAGGGCGTTATCTGGATTAATTAATTATTTACGCAGCTGCTGCTAGTCGCTTGAGGTCCTGATGTACCTTTTTAGAAGTCTATCTACGAGTGAGATAATCGCAGTATCTTGTAACTGTTTTATTGGAAAGATAATTCACTCATCAACCGAGCTTCTATCGCAAAAAAAAAACAAAAAGAGAATTCCACTTCAGTTTGATCCACCAATCTAATAAAATAAGGTCGATTTGTGGATTGAAATAGGCTCGAAATGAGAGTCATCTGTCAACAACTAAATCAATTCGAAGAATTAATGAAATTCAAGGAATTTACAGAATTCATGAAATTCACGGAATTCATAGAATTCACAGAATTCATGGAATTCACAGAATTCATGGAATTCACAGAAATCATGGAATGCACAGAATTCATGGAATTCACAGAATTCATGGAATTCATGTAATTGACGAAATACACGAAATTTATGGAATTCAAGGAATTAAAGAAATTCACAGAATTGATGGAATTCACGGAATTCATGGAATTTAAGAAATTCAAGGAATCCACAGAATTAATGGAATTCACGCAATTCATTGAATTTAAGGAATACACGAAATTTATGGAATTCAAGGAATTAATGAAAATTAAGGAATTTACAGAATTTATGGAATTCACAGAATTCATGGAATTCACAGAATTCATGGAATTGATGGAATTTGCGAAATCTACTAAATTCATGCAATTGAAGGAATACACGAAATTTATGGAATTCAAGGGATTAACGAAATTCATGGAATTCACGGAATTTATGGAATTCACGGGATTCATTAAATTGATGGAATTCACAGAATTTAAGGAATTCACGGAATTCATTTAATTCAAGGGATTCAAGGAATTCAAGGAATTCATGGAATTCACAAAATTCACAATATTTAAGGAATTCAAGGAATTCACAGATTTCATGGAATTCACGGAATTCATAGAATTAAAGGAATACACGAAATTCATGGAATTGGAGGAATAAATGAAATTCAAGGAATTCACAGAATTTATGGAATTCACGGAATTCATGGAATTAAAGGAATTCTGGGAATTCACAGAATTCATGCTATTCACGGAATTCATGGAATTTAAGGAATTCAAGGAATTCATGGAATTGAAGGGATACACAAAATTTATGGAATTCAAGGAATTAATGAAATTTAAGGAATTCACAGAATTTATGGAATTCACAGAATTCATGGAATTGATGGAATTTACGAAATTTATTGAATTCATGTAATTGAAGGAATACACGAAATTTATGGAATTCGAGGAATTCACAGAATTTATGGAATTCACGGAATTCATGGAATTAAAGGAATTCATGGAATTCACCAAATTTATCATATTTAAGGTATTCAAGGAATTCACAGAATTCATGAAATTCACGGAATTCATGGAATTAAAGGAATACACGAAATTTATGGAATTCAAGGAATTAAAGAAATTCAAGGAATTCACAGAATTTATGGAATTTACGGAATTAATGGAATTAAAGGAATTCAAGGAATTCACAGAATTCATGGTATTCACGGAATTCATGGAATTTAAGGAATTTAAGGAATTCACAGAAATCATGGAATTCATGGAATTCAACGAATTCAAGGAATTCAATGAATTCATGGAATTCACGGAATTCACGGAATTAAAGGAATACACGAAATTTATGGAATTCAAGGAATTAATGAAATTAAAGGAATTCACAGAATTGATGGATTTCACAGAATTCATGAAATTCACGGAATTCATTGAATTGATGGAAATCACGAAATTTATGGAATTCAAGAAATTGACAGAATGCAAGGAATTAGTGAAATTCAAGGAATTCACAGAATTGATGGAATTCACAGAATTTATGGAATGCACGGAATTCATGGAATTTAAGGAATTCACAGAATTCATGGGATTCACGGAATTCATGGAATTTAAGGAAATTCACAGAATTCATGGAATTCACGGATATCATGGAATTCACGGAATTCATGGAAGTCACGGAATTCATGGAGTTTAAGGAATACAAGGAATATACAGAATTCATGCACGAAATTCATGGATTTCAAGGAATTAAGGGAAACCAAGGAATTAATGAAATTCAAGAAATTCACAGAATTCATGGAATTCAAAGAATTCATGGAATTCAAAGAATTCATGGAATTCAAAGAATTCATGGAATTCAAAGAATTCATGGAATTCAAAGAATTCTAGGAATTCAAAGAATTCTAGGAATTCCAAGAATTCAAGGAATTTAAAGAATTCAAGGAATTCAAAGAATTCAAGGTACTACAAGAATTTAAGAAATTTAAAGAATTCAAGGAATACGAAGAATTCAAGGAATTCACGGAATTCATGAAATTTACGAGATCCTTGAATTCTATGAATTCCGAGCATGAATTCCTTGAATACCATGCATGCCGTGAATTCCACGAATTCCTTGCATTCCATGAATTCCGCGAATTCTACATATTCTTTGCATTCCATGAATTCTGTGAATTTCGCAAATTCTGCAAGTTCCGTGAATTCTGTGAATTTCGTGAATTCCTCAAATTTTGTGAATTTCATGAATTCCTCGAATTCGATGAAATCCTTGAATTTGATGAATTCCTTGAATTCCATGAATTCCTTGAATTCTACGAATTCCTTGAAGTCTACGAATTCCTTCAATTCTACGAATTCCCTAAATTGTTGGGTAATTGCTAAAGAGGTTAATAAGGAGCAAGCACGATGTGTACACATAAAACAAATTTATTAACACAGTAACTTATAAATAAGGTACTATCTAGCATTCCGTGATAGTAGACCGTTCGTATGTATACATTCTGTAAACCAGGTAGCATTCATATAAAATATTATATCTTATTGAAGAACGTTTTGCAAATTTAAAAATATTATTGAATTATTCTAATTTGGTTAATTAAAAATTGCTTTAATAACATCTTTAATATCATTTTTCGAGTAAGCGTAATATAATTCTTTCAACGAAAGATGGCAGAGGAATCCAGTAAGGAACAGACGACTCAGGTAAAGTAGAAATCAATCCGTATGGTAGGTATATATGTGATCGTCCGCGAAGAAAGGGACCTAATGCGGAAAAAATCGATTTTTAGTTTTTTACACACATCTATAGTTTCTTATTTGCTCTTTCATAATACAAAATATTATTTCTCTATCTGACAAATTCGACCTGTCATTCAACTACAAAGTTAGGCTCTCTTATGGAGTTCCTGTGTTGGACCACCTCTTCAATCGCTCCTCCTGTAAAATGAAGCTAACGCGCGTTAGGTCACTTTCTTCGCGGACGGTCACATATTTTGTCTTAACATTTAGTTTGAAAAGTGTTCGACTATTACGACTTATACAGTTAAAATATATAACTGCTATACCGATTCAATTCTGCATTACCTGAGCCATGAATTCCTCATTAGAATCCTCTGCCATCTTTTGTCGAAGGAATTATATTGTTGCATATAATATAATAATTGAAAAAATAATTCGGAAAATTAGTAATGCTCAAATATTCCTATTTAACAATTTTTCTTCTGCGACTAAATGTATTAATTTGTTGGCAACTGCACCTGTAGTGGTATATAGGCATTCTTGGCACTGTTTACGCTCGTCTTTTTCTTGATTCGCTTTATTTTCAGTTGCATTCTGGAAAAAAATATTTACATAAATAGTTATGTTTTCAATAAAAATCTTTCAATTGTTTACTTCAAAAAATGCCCTCTTAAAAATTGGTATTAACAGCTTATGAATATAAATACTTGGAAATACAGTTAATTATATATATTCAAAATCGAAAAAAATATTTTCTATTAATTGATGACATTATACTTTGTCTTACATAATAAATTGTTATAGTTTCAACAAATTGTAAAGGTATTAGTTTTGTATAAAACGAACTTTTGTTTTGTGTTTAAATTTCGAATGCACGTACTTTGACTAGAAAATAACAAACTACGTGATTTCTGATATTAATGTGCGATTTATAATAATTAGCTACTTTAATTTCAATAATTTTTAATTATACCCGGCTTCAATCGCGTGCCAACAGCGGCCAATGAGGGCCGCTGCGCCGGACAAGCGCAGTAGCTCAGCATGCCAAAGTTGAGATCACTGAAGTCGGCCCTACTTTGGTAACCGATCTACGGTAACCAGAGTTGGACCGACTAAGGTGTTTTCAAGCTGCCCTGGTCTCACCGACGTTGGCAACCGACGTCGGCGGTGGGCGAAAAGCCGACTGTCGGCCCAACTTTGGGCCGACGATCGGATAAACTGTGGCAGATTGGTCGGTACGACCGCAAGAATGCGGTCAATCCGACTCTGTATACAGCAGTGGGTCAGCCACAAGCCACCTTGGTGCACCCGATGGTCGGTCAAACCGTGGCTCAAACATGGGCCGGCCGTCGGACAAACGCTGGTTCATAGTTTCAAAAAGACCGTGGAAGCACGGTCCATCCGACTCTGGACAAGAGATGGCCCGACCGTTGGCATAACATTGGCTTGTACAAGTCATCATGATGCACCCGACAAGACTGGGATTACCAAGCCTCGGTACCACTAAGTCGTGGTGTGACGACACCCTGGGCAAGTGGACTAACAGGTCAAACGGTATACTACCCACCGACAGTGAGTACCCTAACGTGTGCTCCCCTGGTAACCACTTCGCAGACAATTTTCATCACCGCGGTAATAAGAGACACGCGTCCGAGTAATGACTGGTACAGCCGGAATCGGGAAGCTCCGCTTAAGATAGGGACACCATATGACGAAACCGAAAACTGGGGCCGGACCGCAGAAACAGAGGGTTACTGGTACCCAGAGTATTACTCGGAGCCTCACCCCAGAGAGCTCACTCAGAATGACCACCGCGAACACAGGCTATGGGAACGAGAGGTGCCCCGAACGGATCGGACCGGCCATCCCTACCCATTTTCGAGCCTCTTCCCCCAAACAAACCCGACCTTAGGAAAGGGGGAAGCGTTCGAACAAGAACGGTTGGAGCGAACTAGGCGCAGAAGTGAAAATTATGATAGATACGGGCCACCAGAATTTCTAGAGCCAAGTCAGAAAAACGTAGGTCGTACGGCACAGGGTATGGAGGGCATGAACCCGCGCGACGATACCAAGGCTCGAGTTTTAATCATACCCGGGACATTAGAACGCAATATGTCCCAAGGACGAGACAGGGCCAGGATGGGCCGTATTGGGAGCCATGGCGACAAAATAGAGAGCAGAATCGTGCCCCACAGAACAGGTACTCCCACGGTTGGGAAGAAAGACCGGAATATGAGAGCCATGCGCAAAGACACCCACTTGGGCCAGGAGCCTCGCGCGAATTTGAACCGAAAGCCACCACGAGTCACGGGTATGCTCAGGGATGGGGCGAGGCCCCACGCGACCCCTTAGCAAACCAAGAGACGTGACAAGAATCGTGGAATGGTGAAAGATCAGTTTCAACGGACAAAAGGGCTCAAGTGTGGACAACTTCTTGTGGAGGGTCGAAGAGGGCAGAGCCGATTCTTTCCTCACAGACGAGGAGTTGTTAGTTGCGATGCTCTTTCTCTTAAAGGACATTGCGTGGCCCTGGTTTCGTCAGAACAGATGGATCCAATGGATATCGAACTCCAAATGAATAGGGTGTACGCGAATCTCACGTCCAATTTCAGCAGGGCCATCAGACGCTACGAATTTACAGACTACAACGGTCTGGCGGTCCTAGCGGCCGAATATGAGCACGTTATATCCACGATAGGCGAGGATATAGCCCTTTCGTCCCCCGAGAAGTCCCTTATCCCAGAATATGCGTATGAAGGGAAGGGGGCACAGACAAAAAAGAGCAGTTCTGTGGCCGCTTTCACCCTGACTTCAGACGATAGCGATTCTCCACAGAACACATCCGAGTTGGCACATCTGATTAAAACGCTTATCGCTGCGATTGGAGTCGAGAAGAGTGGAACAGGGCCAATAAGCGTAATACCAGAGGCCCCCGGTACCAGAAGGGCTCGAAACGCACTTCGGAAGGAAGGGCGGCACCCACGATGAAAGCAGGTGCAGGATCTTCCACCCCCAGAATAATTGTCGTCGATGCGGCAAGGAGGAAGTGACCACTAAAGAGAGCGAACTGTCCGGGAATTGTCCGGGAAACAGAAGAATCGAGAAGGCGCCAACCCTTCTTCCCCCAGTCTCGGACTGACCCCACAGGATGACAGGCACAAATCGGAACAGATAAGGCCCGAGCCGACGGAACCGGCATAAGTGGGTTATAGCATAACGGTACAAGGCAACATTGCACACGATACTGAACCAGGCGGTTATGACTGCTGACGGTACTGTCAGTCAATTTCAGGTCACATAGTATCTCCCTATCGAAATCGATCGTGTTTCGCGAATGATGAAGATCCATATTGTCCCGAGCATGGGAGAACAAGTATTCTTGGGTATGGATTTCATCCACACATTCGGAACAGTGCACGATGGCAGTAAACGAGCTTGGTACATGGCGGAATACCCAGAATTAGTCCACCACTATACCGAAAAGGGTACTGAGCTGGAAGTGGGCAGGAGGGACGAAAACCCGACAACGTTGAACCAGTTTTTCGGCCTCAGAGAAATAACAGCTGAGGAGCGACAAGAATTGGAACCGTTAGTTGCCGGGATAATTAAGCCCCCTCCGATCGCATCACACATAGCATAGACGTCGGGGGACACCCACCGATAAAGCAGAGGTATTATTGAGTGTCCCCAAAGGTCCTGAAAAATATGCAAGATGAGGTGACTAGAATGTTAGCCGAGGGTATAGTTGTGCTGTCGAAAAGCGGCCGACGGGACGTATCGATTTATCGATTTTGCCTGGACTACCGTAGGCTCAACAAGGTGGCTAAACAGGATGCGTAACCGTTGCCAAAAATGGATATGATCCTCGAGCCGAAGACAGTAGGGAGTACACAGCGTTTACAGTTCCTGGAATTTGGCTCTTTCAGTTCACAAGGATGCCTTTTGGACTCTCAGGAGCCCCTGCGACATTCCGGCGACTGGTAGAATCCCTTACAGGGCCCGAAATGGAGCCTAACGTCTATGCGTACCTCGATGACATAGTCATCGTCAATGAGACGTTTAAGGGTCATCAAGAATGGGTAGTACGAGTAATAGACCGCTTACAGAATGCCGGACTGATTATAAACCCAAAGAAATGCGAATTCAGGAGACTGACTGTACGTTATCTCGGATTCCTAGTGAATCAAAGGGGTTTGTAAGTTGATCCGGACAAGGTCGAGCCTCTTTTCTCCTACCCAGCCCCAAGGACAATAAAGCAGCTAAGACGGTTCTTGGGGATGGCATCGTGGTATCGTCGCTTTATACCGGACTTTTCGACTGAATAGGCTGCTTAGAACGAGCGTCCCATGGAAGTGGGGAACCGAACAGGAAAGCGCGTTCGCTAAGCTTAAAGAACAGATAGTTAC
Source organism: Andricus coriarius (assembly GCA_932066315.1). Taxonomy (NCBI): domain Eukaryota; kingdom Metazoa; phylum Arthropoda; class Insecta; order Hymenoptera; family Cynipidae; genus Andricus; species Andricus coriarius. Next base: position 14,993 of record CAKNWT010332875.1, read on the forward strand.
GGCACCGATTTTGACATATCCTGACTTTGAAGTCCCGTTCGTACTCCAGACCGATGCGAGCGGCAGATGCAAGATGGCGTTGAGAGAGTGATCGTTTTCGCCAGTAGTAGGATGTCGGACGCGGAAAGAAAGTATTGGGTCACGGAAAAGGAATGCCTAGCTTCGAGGTTGTACACCTGGAAGGAGCTTTGCACCACGTGCCCGACGCCCTTTCTCCGATGTATGAGGAAGAAGTAGCAATCTCCATAGCTGCCATGGAGCCGGTGGAGGACGAGTAATACCGTAAAATACTGCGCGAGGTGGAGGAAATCCCAAGAAAATTCCATGGTTGGAAGATCGTTGACGGAATGTTATATCGACACCGTCCTAATCCGTTAATAGACACAACGACCCATAATCCGCACATCTGGGTATCGACAATACATACCCAAAAGCCTCGGTCCAGTATTACTGGCCAGGCATGTATCGCGACATTTCTCTGTGCGTACGTTCGTGCAACACCTGCCAGCGAATCAAGGCTGACCAGAGACCTGCAGCGGGCCTAATGGGTCGCAGGGTAGTGCAGCAGACTTGGACCGTAGTGGCCATCGATTTAATAAGCTCTTAGCCAAAAACAGCATTGAGATTTGAATACCTGGTGTTATTCGAAGACCTCTATACTAAATGGGTTGAACTGTCGCCCATGAGAGGAGCTAATGCCGAGACCATTATTAAAGCTATTGAGGACCATATCCTGAACCGATGGAGAGCACCGGAAGTGCTCATTTCAGATAACGGATCAGAATACATTAACCAAGCGTCTCAAGGGCTGACAGAGACTTACGGAATCCGGCATTTCTTCACTCCAGTGTATCACCAACAGGCGGACCCTGTGGAGCGAGTGAATCGGGTCTTTAAACCAATGATCTCCGGATACGTAGCCCAAGACCACCGGCAGTGGGAAGTATATCTTAAGAATTTTAGGTTCGTTTACAACACGGTTGTGCACAGTACCACGGGGGTCAGCCCGGCCTACTTGAATCTAGGCAGGGAACCAAAGCATTATAATAGCCTGCGCCGAAGAGTGGAAGAACCACCAGTACTGCCCCCATTAGAGCACGAGGAGTGTAGGCAAAGAATAATCAGACTAAAGGGGCTCCAGGATCTGGTCTCCTCACACCATGAACAAGTGTGCGATCGTCAGAAGATAAACTACGATAAAAGGCGACGACACGCGGCGTTCAACATGGGAGACAGGGTCATGCGGTCGAGGTGACCCCAACCTAATCGCAAGGAGGGAGACCATCGCGCTACCGGGTCCACCGGGCGAAACCGGCTCAAGGGGACACCCAGACACGCTGGGAACCGGCCGGCATAGCCGAAGATCCGATCTACTGGACCCGTTCGGAGGCAGGACCGAGCCTAAGGGAATCCACATCCAGCAGGGACAGCCCAGCGAGACCCCGGGCAAGCGAGGAGGCGAGCGACGGTTCTTCGGGAACGAAAAAACGAAACCGACCACGCAAGCAAGTACGCGAATGGGCCCGCCGACAGCAGTCCAGCCGGGAGGCAGTGGCGGCGGGGATCGAGGAAGCGCGACCGCGAACTGGTTGAACAAAGATGCTTGGAGGAGGCCAACAAGAAGGCTCGCGCAGAGGCAGACCAGCGTAAAGTGTAGCAGAAGGAGAAACGGCGCCTGACAGGGTTCTGGCGTAGTCGTCCACAGAGGGCCCAGGACACTTCGGCTAAGACGTCGAGAACTGTCTCGGCGATCCCATCGAAGCCGAATAACATGTTTAATTTTTTTACAATGATTTTGTATTAATTCACTTTTCACATTTCTTCTTGCACTCTATCTTTTACATTTTCTTTTCTTCTTTCTTTTTCTCTCTTATTTCTCTTCTCGTCTTACCACTTGAGACAATTAGCAGTGATGTAGATTAGCAAAAGAGTGGGTCGGGTAGGGCCTACGAATAAGCCAAGAGTGCCAAAACTACTTGTCCTACATTCCGCAAAATATAGATTAATCTCGTTAGGGAAAATTCCACCTAGTTCTTACCCAGAAGTAAGTGGAGTAACTCTACAGGCGGACGGAAGCAAGGAGAGAATATCCGGTTCAGGTAGTTCTCCACGCAACATGTTTCCGGGAATTCCTTTCAAAGGAGTCACACGAGAATGCGAGCTGGGAAGTACTGAAGGAGGAGGAATGAGGTCACGGCGCAAGTAACTAAAGCCGGTAGGCTTCGGCTAGGCCCGGGGGAGTTGTGATGAAGTTTTCGAGAAATCGCAGAAAGTTGTGAAAACAACTTTCCGGGGTTTCGCCGAAGCCGTACCTAACCTCGGAACCCGAAGAACGACCGGCCTGAGAATATTATTAAAAACACGCTTACCGTCCAGGCAGGAAAAATAAGGTTAGGTTAAGACGTCCTATCGAATATAGTAATTTAGTACATATACCTCCGAAGCGCCAGAGTACACTTAATTTTTATTTTATTATAATCCTTCTCAATATGCACAAACGGGGTCGAGAATCAAACAGCATAGCAAACTGAAAGCTCGTAAACACGGAGCAGACAAAGCAGACAGCCAACAGCAAGGAAGCAGGACGGGAGGATGCAACGAAACCAGCACGGCGCACCGGTCCCGCGCATGACATGGCGTCACTATCGCACGAACATGTTTCATCGACGAAGTATGGATATGACACAAGGAGTCGCCATCTTGCATCGCCGGCACCAAAACATGGCGTCACCACCAGGCGGCCATGTTTCATCGACCAAGTAGAGTGGTGCCACAACTAGTCGCCATTTTTCATCAGCGATACCATTACACGGCATCACTGCCAGACGGTCGTGCAACACCGGCGAAGTGGGGGGTGCCGCAACTAGCAGCCTTGTTTCGCCGTCGACATCATACCTCAGCGCCACGGCCGGCGGCGAGTAGCGGTACTGAGCCGATCACCAAGTCAGGACGAACCAGCCCTGCAACCCCGTACCGTTAAGCTTCACTCACAGTGTCGAAGGCAGTACGTAACCGAGTCGACCAGCCCTGCACCATGGCATGGATGGACGACCCCACGCTGCTGAGATTCAGTAAAGGGCCATGTTCGAGTCAGCACGTGAGGACCAATGGGCAGCGCGCAGCAGAAATACGAAGGCACCCATTAGCCGAGATCGACAGGCCAGCCATCTTCACGCCAACTGATCAATCGAGAGGCACGACGCGAAGACTCGAGAAGGAAGGAAGCTTAGAGGAGCGCGGGACCTATCACTTACGTTTTCTGACTTGACTATTGTGCGTCGGCAGCAACCGGAGCAACAGAAATTACACCATTTTGAAGAGGCCAGTATAAACGGATAATAAAATCGAGATAACGACAAGGCAACTTATGCCAAATGGCTTCAAGGTGAGTGGCCTCAATAGTTTTCTTCGCTGCTCAGTGTTCTTTTCTCCGCTCCACGCGGCGTGACTACCGTGACCGCGTGGAGTGAGGCACGCCCGACTCGAAGCCCGACTATAGTTAGTTGAGGCGGGCGTTCCTTAAGGAAACCGCGGTGTAGGCCCGCGCAATGCACGTCAAGTGACGTGGTACAAGCGCGGGCGTCTCGGGCGGCCATCTTATGTGGTGGGTCACTCTGACGATTGATCGACCACTTTTGGTACTTTTGAAATTCCCGGAATATTTTACGTAATTACTAAAAATCATTGTAGTTTTCCTTTTAGCTTGATAAATACTTTGTTTTGATATAGTGAATTTTAAATAGTGTAGTGTGAAATTTCGTAGCCGTCACTTTCGAGAAATAAAATACTCTCTCACTCTACTGACCTCACCCCTCTTGTCATGCGGGTTTATTAGTGAGCTGGTTAACCTAATAGTTGCGACGAGACCGGAACTGACGGGGCTCACGAACTCGGTGTAATTCGGTATTTGTGTCGCAGCTAGGAGGTAAGTGGGAGCCAAAAATATGAATATAACTGGGCTTTATAATCCTGGCCCATCCCCGGCCAGGACGTGATTAGCCGTGGTGCACACGGAAAAAGTTGGAAAGACTGGTTACAGTATATATTACTTTCGGAAGATTTTCTTTTAATTTTACTCCAGCTAGTGCTATGTATCTACTGTGGAAGGGTTATATTACTGCAAGCCATTTTTTTTGGCAAAGATACTTTTAGCCTGTGAGAATGTTCCGTTCGAATATTTTTGCAATAGCTAGTGAAGTCAGTGAAGCGCTGTATCTCCACCGTAAACAATTGCACTATCGCCTTTGCCACTTTTAATTAAGTTATATGCTTATTCTTCTGACGTAGCACTTCCAATACAATCACTGTCAATGATGACGCTTGGTCTATTAATACACAGAAAATAGATCATTATGATTAAAAAAAAAGATTTAAAAACGTGACCTATTTTTAAAAATTTTATATTTAAATATTCTTTTTGAGACAAAATTATTAAACCTAGGAACATCTGTAGTCTCCTACTGAAAACTTTCTAAAATTCAGATCTTTTTAAATTGAAATTCAACAAAAGGTACACTGAAGAAAATGAATTACACCTTTTCTGATAATGGATTTTACAATTTCGGACAGCAATCTATATATATATTAGGCCATATAACATATAGATATTAAGTTTTATAATCTAGGATTTTAAAAATTGTCATCAAAATTGTACGGCTTAATATGTATAGATTGCTTTTCCAAATTTTATTATTTTTGTGTGTTGTATGCCAATTTTTGCTTCCTGCGTAAGTAGCTCAAGTACTGTACTACTTTCTGCAAAGATAGGTTATTCAATGACACAACTTGTGAAGTAGATCATGCTACTCAAGATTTCCAAGGTGCGGCGTAGTTTCTCTGTTTTGATTTTCGCCAAGATGATTCTAATAAATCTATCTCCTCTTCGAGCTATCCTTTTTTATGGGTAACCCACCCCGTTTCTTTCAAGACTCCAAATGTAAATCTCGAACTATCAGAAAAGGAAAATTGGTTTCAAGGTCCATAAGATTCCGATGAAGACGGCGAATGTTCTAGGGGGCACAATGATTCACGTTTGAGGTCTACTCTTTAGAATACTTGCTTCTATTTTGGGAGAATGAAGATGTATACTCCACGAACTAGATTGAGATGTTGAAGAACTCTCGGTATTAGAGATGAAGGATGGGATATCCAAGCAAATTTATAGTACCAGTTCCGACTGAAGGCGTTCACGGATGCTGAAGTCTGGTATGTGGTTTCAGACGCATAAGTTGGAAATACTGCTGAGCGAGCAGTCCCCATTAAATCTATTTACGGGCTTAAAATTATTTGAAAATTCGGTCTGTCACCTCTTTCGACAAATGCCAATCGGGTATCTAATTTCCTCTCGATAATCGGTTGGCCACGACATTGCAAATTGCCAGAATGAAGTGAGCTTTTACCTGGAGATTTAGGCATGAAATCTAAGCATCAATTTGTCCCCTATTTGGGCTCTCTAGCCCTCGTTGGATGCATCCGTTACTCAGTAAATAATGGGCATATTTGGAAATGTTTGCGAATTTCTTGATGAATTTTGTACCGACCACTTCATGTCGGACTTTAATTATAAGAGAGAGAGAGAGTAAAATTTTGATTTGCGAAATCTTTCAGAAGCAAGCATGTTTCTCGCTGCATGTTCCTCCAAAATAGTGTTCCTAGAGCAACTACAAAGGAAGCGAATTCGAAGGTTCCTAGGAGAGACGCCGCCTGTTGCCAGCTCCATTTTCGCGGACTCATCATTTTTTCTAGCATTTGCTTTATTCTTTTCGTCTTCTTCCCGGATGATAATTTCAGGTCTGTCCAAGAATTCCACACATACTCTAACTGTCGACTTAGCACTAGAATAGACTTTAGAGAGTTCATTTTTCATCACATGAAAGGAAGAAAATTGTCTAAGTACATCAAAACTCTCATTCGTCTTTTTCTTAATTGACATGCTAACCAATTTGACACTCTTCAAAATGCTACAGGAGCTTTCGAGAGGCCGAAAGCTCACGCCGCCCAGCAGTATATTTCTTTTCAGTGGTACATATTTAGATATCGCCTGTGAGCCTCTTTGATGGGGATACATAAGTAAGCTTGCAATAGATCTATTTTTGTTAAGATACTCGTTTAAAGGCTTGAGATTGAAGAGCGGTTTCAGCGAACCGTCTGATTTTGGGACTAAGAAAATGGTTGATAGGAATCCGGACGGAACGTTTGTCCTCTCTAGAACTCCCGACTTGATACACTCTGTCAATTCCCTGTCCAAGTCGGCTGATGGTCTTGTTTCTAATCGTGTGCAAAGACTGTCTGAAAATGGAACTGCAGGTGGATTCTTTATGAAAGGGATGAAGCACCTCTTTAGAACACTGATGATCAAGCCTAGCGCCCCAAGACTGATCCATCTTTTGATGAAGTTTCTTAAATGTCCTCATTGAAATTCTCTTTGATCCTACGAGTCAGAAATTTCTTTAATTTCTTCCTCGGCCAGCGCCTAATGATCTAGAAGTATTTCGTTACTTCTGTGATGTCCCATGTCATCCTCGATTCGTTTTTTTCTCTGAAATGAAAGAAGCTTTTTGATGGAAACGTCCTCGATTTGATGAGGGCCTCGCAGATGGTTTTTCTACTGGTACTCTCTCTTGATGCTCTATCTCCTACAAAAGTTTCAGGCTTCCCAGACCCTAAAGTATTTGAGGTTCGGAAAAAATTATAGAACCAGCCTTGTTCTTTGAATAATGCACTTAATTTATTTTCATCGAAAAGATGTTTCTCTGAGGGTAGGACAGTAGCGAAGAAGGAAGCCATACAGTTATTTTTTGTGACAAAGGAGATTCATTTTCCAGGAGATTCTTCTTTACATCCTTACTTATAGTTGGATTCTTCTCTGCGAAGGACATCATGGCGGATTGAAATTCTTTCATTTGAAGAAGCAATCCATGGGTGACGTAACAAGAGCAAGGTCGAATTAACCCAATAGATCCGAATGAGGGGTGTGTAACGCTAAGCCGTTTAGTTGCCAACTAGCTAGTAACACTGAAAAAACCAGTGTGGCCTGTAATTACTTTTGCGTTTCTATATAAAGAATTTTGTTCTAAGAGTCACTACCAAGACGTTAACTTTGTATACCCTCATTCGCCAGTTTCTCTGACCTCTTTATTAGTGTTTGCCAATCCGAATCTAGTACTGGAAGAATAATTCTGCACGTCAGAGTATTCAGAAAAAGATCTGTCTTCATAGTCCTTTACATTGGGATCGATTCTTTCTAGTACTTGTGTCAGCAAACTTTTTAAACAATTCGGTCCCTTTTGCATCTAGAATAATCTCAAACTTTTGTCTGAAAGTTCTTTTTTCGAAATAAAATTTAAATTGAAAGATTTTCTCTTTCTTGAATTATTAGAAATTCCTCTTATGGCAGAGGTGTTTGGTGAAAAAAAATAATTTTGAGAATTACGAGTTAATTTATTTGACGCTGCTGATTTTGAAATTAAGAGAGAACGCATTTTTCGATTGAATTCACAATTGATTCGGCCTGAGTTGTAAGGAAACTCAACTTTTGCACTTAAGTAGAAGGATTGATAATCATTGCTCTGCAAAAGGGCTTGTCAAGCATGAAAAGGCACTTACGATGCCCACAGTAGAAAGCGCGTAGCAAATTTTTCAAACAAGCGAGAATCTGAATTTCCTGCTAACAACTCTTCTTTTGACATCTCGCTAACTTTCCACATTTTCCAGTCTGCCGGTAGGTTTTGGGTTGCAAGAGATTTAACTCTTTCTAAGGGTAAAGTGTGTGCCTGTGTGACTGCCTGAAGCAGGTATAAATTACCCAAATTGGTGGAAGGATGATCCATTTGCAAATAAACAATGAAATGTGGTTGAGGCGGGCGAAGCTCATCAAGGACTGCTACTTTGTGCAGTTGAATAGTGTGAACCGTCAGAAATTCACTATCGAATGGTACGCACAGTTTAACACACATCCAGTCGTTTCGGGAAAAGAAAGCGCACTGAAGCTCACTCAAAGCGCGGGACTAGCCGCCGCGGCGGAAAAGTGACCTAAAGGTGGGGTTAAGGCAGGAGTAGGGACGATAGAGAGGGAAAGAATAGTTGGTGAGGGTGAAAGAGAGAGAGAGACTAACACACGTCCCAACCGCAAGGTAGTGGAAAGGGTAATCTCAAAGTCAGATCGAAGGCACAGACCAGGAATCACCATTTTTGGATTCGAGTGATATCATGACCTATGCCGAATCTCTCTAGATTCGTGGTAGCGTATTGCCGCCAAGGGGCCGCGCTGTACTTAAATTACTTGGAGTGATTTTATGAAAATTTTGAAGCACGTACGCCGCTTTGTTAGGTCCGTTACTTTCTACCATAGGGTGCTCTTTTCGATGTTACCAGGAGATGATTTCAAAATTGGGTAGTTTGTACATAAAAGCGTTTTTTTTATAACGAAAAGATCCGGCAAGAATAATCACAACACTGATACAAGATTTAATTCTGGGAATGTAAAAACTCGTTATAATAAATTATTGCAAGATGCGAAAAAATTTGGGTTTTTCTTCAGTTGTCATGTATAAAAATAGGTTACAAATCTTAATGTTGAAACCCGTCTTCAATTTGTCGCTAGTTGTCATCCTTCTATGAATGCTAAGAACAAACAATGTTGATATGTAGCTATTAATATTATTATTTGACTTAAATAAAATACAATTAATTTTAAAATGCGTCTTCTGTAAATTTATTTTAAATTATCATTTAAAATAGTAACGATTAAGTATTTAATTAATCGTGTACATTGAATTCGTAAAAAACCGCGCATATTCATTATAAAAATTGGGTTTCGGTTGATTTGGCCCAATTTGATATATTTTGTAGTTCTAGAACATATAAAAAATTCGGACAATATGTCATTATTTTTCCACTGAGCAGAAGAAAATAAGTCTACCTGTATTACCGTCATGAATTCTATAGACAGATTCAATTTTACCAACTGAAGTAAAGTTATTGACATGCACTACGAAATATTTTGTTTCTTTTTAATTTTAAGGGAGGAACATATTGTAAATATATTTTTCCATGTAATAGAGTAATCCAGAATATAATTATGAAATTATCCAATGCTAAACTGTTGCTATTTAGCCATTTTCACTTCTGAGACTAAATTTAGTAATTTGTTAGCAACTGCTGCTTCAGTAGTATAAAGGTATTCTTGAAACTGTGTTCGCTTGCTTTTTTGTTGAATCGCTTTGTTATCAGTTGCATTCTGAAAAAAAAATTTATTACATATTTCTATTATATATTTTTCATTAAGTAGTTTTCAATGGGTAATTTGAATAAATTTTCACCTTAAATCAATAGTTATAAACAAACTACTTGAAAAATACTTTAAAATATATGACATATCCCCCTTTATCTCGCATAATATATCTTTTAAATTGAATTGTACTGAAATTTTCTTACCTGTTGACTTCTCAAAATTACAGATTCACTATAAGATACCTTAACGATAGGAGTATTCAATCCTATCAAGTCTTCCAGTTTTTCCATACATTGAGGAATTGTAAGCAGCGGAATTTTTTTTTCTTCTGCAATTTTTGATTCAACTATTTCCTCTATGGGGTCCCACAAAATAAAAATTGCTGGTAAACCATCTCTTGACCTCTCCTGGCAATGTTTTACCATATTAATATCCTTCAATAAAATATTATTTAAATTTTCCTCGGCATATTTTGAAGTTGAACACACAACAAATTGTCTTAGCTTTGTACATTTTTTTTTAGATTCCTCAGCGAGATTCTTTGTAAATAGATATTTCGAAGAAGAAGTTCTCTCTGAAGATTCTTCCATCCGTTGCAGATCAAATATTACATCAATTGGATTCAATTTAGAAGCTTCTGATAGCAGCTTTCTTTCATTATCCTGTACAGAATAATCTAGATCCTCGCAAAGAATCACTTGTGCTCCAGATTTCTGCCAAATTCTTTTACGATAGTTGAAGAGAGTTTTAATATTATTTCTCGCTGAAGCAATAAATATGTTCTTTGCTCCACGAGATACTAAAAAGTTGACTAATTCGACGCCAAATTTGCTCAAATCGTCTATTATCAAGTAGGATCTTTTATTTGAGAACGGAAAACGAGAAATAGCTAACGCTCCTTTATTTGGGGTTTCTGGCTGAACTTTAACCACAATCTTAAAAAAAAATTATGAATTGTGGTGAGAAATTAACCCTTACTTGCCACTATGGGGTGGATTACACCCCAGGCCTTTTCTTTCTTAATTTTAAGTACCTAAACGTAAAGGAAATCGCAAATTTTTAGTGTACTTAAATTAAATTTTTGGCTATACAACCTATATAATCTTTTGAAGTAAGATTTTGAAAAGTTCCATACCAATTTTCAAAGAAAAAAAACCAAAAATAATT
>CAKNWT010332876.1:0-26085 GCA_932066315.1 Andricus coriarius
TTCCGCACGGAAGTCTTTTTTTTAATTATTGTAGTTTTATAATGATTAACCTATAAGGAGCCGTACCTCGGGCCGTACTCAAATTACACCGGATTTTTTGTAAATAAAATAAAAAATATTTCTTTAAGCCAAATAAACTTCAAGTTAGTTATTTATGACACATTGTAACCCTTTTTCAACTTCATGAAACACTACTAATTAATCGTGGAAGGTAATCGAAGGTTCTTCAATGAGTAAATCGATGTGTCTGGAAAAGTCCAACAAATACATCATATATATTTGTAAAATACATAGAAATTTTTATTTATATATATATATATATATATATAATATGAGAAAATTTGTTACCTTGGTTAATATCAACTGACTTTGGTATTACATTTGAGCTATCTTTAGTTTGGACCAACAGCACATTTTTGAGATTCGTTAAAAAAGTTCTTGAATAAAAATCCCAATATTATATTTTGCAGATATAGATACACCACGACTAGGACACTACAACGCTTCAGCAGGACTGCCAATGCAAAGCAGGCAGAGGCGTAAGTATATACTAATTATTTGAACTATGAAAAAATTGCTGTGACTTAGAAACAAAATCAAAATCGTTGGCCCTTGAAGAGCTTTGAAACAAGTTTCGAATTTTAACTCAAAACATAAATATTCTTATAGGAAATTAATTTCGCATTCTTTCTCTGCATAAATGCTGCAACTTTTTCCATTTTTAAAGTAAGCCTGAACATACCTTTTTCCCACAAAAAACTCTGCCCGCCCCGCGAGTACATTCTCATCGCGTTGAATTTTTAAGCAGAAATAATCAATTTTCAACCAAAAATGGAATAGTTTGATTTGCTGTTCCAAATGTTTGGACTTATGCCCTTTTGTACGACGGAAGAAAACGGCTAAAAAACCTTATAAACAAAACTTCAACCATTAAAAGATTTATTTATGTTAAATCTAAATTTATTTCAAGAAAATACCAAAACCAGTGTGTAAAGTACCTCATCTCGAAAGTGCAAAAAGATATCATTTTTCAACCAAGCTGATGAATTTTTAACTAAAATGAATCTTTAATCGGAATAATTTAATTTTAGGTAAAAAAAAAGAATTTTCAACCATAAAGAATAATTTTTTACAAGAAAGACGAATTTTCCATAATGTACATATATTTTTAAGCAAACAGTTTAATTTTTGAATGCAAAATATTAAATGTCAATTAAATAGTTGAATTTTCATCAAGAAAAGATACATTTATTTTCAACAAAGTGATTACATTTTCAAACAGAGATTAATTGCAAATTAAAATAAGGAATCTTCAACCAAAAAGATTAATTTATAACAAAATAGTTTAACTCTTATACAAGTAGTTTAATTTTTAACTAAAAAAAGATAAATTCGCAACAAACAATATAAAAAAATTCTATTATAATTAATAAATATTTCTTCCTTGAAATACTAATTCTACTCTAAAATCTGCTTGAGGTACTTTCTTCATCTAAAATTTAGAAGAGGCAACTTTCAAATTGCGATGAATTCTGAATTGGAAGATGGATTTTTTTAATTCTTTTTTTTTAAATCTAAATTATAATTCTTTAAACAAAATTCCCGTTCCATTACAAAAATGACTTGTTCCATGTGTTTCTGTATGTTTGGGCTATCATCAGTTCGATGGTCAAAACTTAAGTCAGCGAAAAAGATCTCACAGAGCAACAAATTTGCAAAAGATTTTTCTTATAATGGAACAAAGTAAAAATTCTTTCTCTAATAAAATATAGATATATATTTTGAAATGTAGAAAATCGAACTCAGGGAACGTTACATTCTTTAAATCGTATGATAAGCTCTTTTTTAATTAATAAAAAAGGAGCTGTCATTTCTCTTAATTTTCAAATGGAAGAATTACTTATCAACAAAATAGTTTAATTTTCAGTCAAGGAAATGAGGGGCCTAAAATGTTTTAAAATTTAAAATGTTTAAAAATAAGAACAATTTTTAACAAAAGAGTTGAAACATTCAACCCAAAAAAACGTTATTTCCAAAAAATTGGCGAATTATAAACAAAATAATTATTTAATTAGGAATGAAAAGAAATGTATTTCATCATTAATAATTTATAAAAATAAGCAAGAAAATGATTCATAATGAGAAAATAACCTTCACAAAATCGTCAATTTTCGGCTGATTAGAGACAAGAATAACACAATGAAAAAGGAGGGAGAAAAAGGGAAAAATTAACTATAAACCAACCTCTCACTTTTTCACATGTTTTTTTGGAATTAATTAACTTTTTACAAAATAGTTGCATTTTTAACCGAAGAAATGAATCTCCAACGAAAAATGTAATTGTTGATATTTCATCAGAAAAGATATATTTTTAGAAGAAAACTCACGAATATAAAGCCTTTTAAATTTCATTAAATATTTCATCTCCTAGTTTTGTTCAATTGCCCAAAATAACGATGTACAAGGTCAAGGTCAATTAAAGGTCAAACCTACCAAATTAATCGCTAACCGAATTAGTCAGTTCACCTATAGATTATCGGAGTCGCGGAATTCAAATCCTTTGTCTTTTTGGTCCCACAAGGTTAGGGTCAAGGTCAGTTCAAGGTCAAACTTACAAAATTCATCGCTAACCAATTAGGTCAGGGTACCTATAGGTTTTCGGGGTCGCTGAACTCAAATCCGTTATCCATTTTGTCTCATAAGGTCAGGGTCAAGCTCAATTCAAGGTCAGACCAAACGAACAACGAATTTGAATTCCCTGACCCCGAAAACACATAGGTACCCTGGCTTCATTGCTTGGCGACTAATTTTGTAGGTTTGATCTCGAATTGAACTTGATCGTGTAGATCATTATTTTGGGCAATTGAGCAAAGCTAGGAGATATAAACTAGCCTACCAAAACTTCATTAATATAAATTTTTTCTCAAAAAATTAGGTGCTGACCCAGAGCCGTTTCCATGTGTGCCTCCACACAGCGTCACAGTGCTTATGACGGATGGCTCTCAATATGGAGCCATTCTGAAATACAACTTAAATCACGAAGGACTACCCAAATGGATGAAAGGTGATGAAACCCCTGGAGCACATGTCGCTTACATACAATTATCAGAAACTCATTGTTTTACTCCTTGGAAAAAACTAAACTATCTGATGGTCCCTGAGCCCGAACCTAATCCTCACGAGCATGGTCCAGTCAAGGCTTATATGCGTATAAGAGAAGACCACTTTTATACAGCTGGATATTTTGAAAATTACCATGTTGGAATTACTAATTTCGATCAAAGCAATCGCATTTTTGTATCAATGCCAGCTGGACCAATATTTACTGCAAAGCTATTTAAACATCAAGAAAAACCGGAAATCATCCTGCGTGGATCGCCTACTTCATTTAGTTCATATGAAATGTGCTTTCGTTCAAAAGAGTTTTGGGAGTATCAAGAGGTCAAATTTGGACACAAAAAAGCATATACTTGGGACGAGCTACATGGTCCCGAAACATACCATGTATCAGTCGTGGATGCAAGAAGAAAAAGGCCTAATAAGCCATTTTTTTGAGGGGCCCATGTTTCAATGAAAATCAGAAAATGCGGCCCTGGGGTCTTTCTGCTGCTATGCCAGTTGATATGGCAAATGGATCAAAAGAATGCAACGTTTTGATATCTATATTCATGATCAACCTGATCCGAATTTCGAGATCAATTATCTGTAATTAAATTTTCACTAATCAACACATTGTGGAATTATTTAAACCTTTGACCTTAATGAGTAACAATAAAATCGGTTGGAAATTAAATAGTTGATCAAATTTTGAAAAAAAATCATATACTCAGCTCCGTTCATTTAAATCATGAAGGAATAGTAAGGAGTGATATCTCCCATGGGTGAAGGTAGACGAAAGTGGAACTCGAAATATCCGAAAGTTACTATCTGCGTCTCTTATTAGTGCAGTATTGCGCGCAGCCGTGATTTCAGTATTTCATGGCTGCGCGTGTGACTGCACTATTGTCGTTCTCTCTCCTAATTTTTGGAGGATTTCAAGACCACTTCTTTTTTACGGATATACTACTCCTTACTATTCCTTCATGATTTAAATGTATGATTATTGAGGTTGTGAATGTTTGTTTGCAAATGTCAGCAAATCGCGATCGAGAATCGATTATAGACTTGCAGGACTTGAATTTGGCAAAAAGGAATGTTTTTTCAAAATCGTCAACTGCAGGGCGTACAGAACTAAAATTTAGTTATCTTGACAATTTTTTAAAGGTGTTGTCATTCTAAGAAGTGAACCTGGTAGTCGAAGTGCTTAAAATACGTTTTCCTAGAGGTACTTGTATTCATTTTTCAACTCTTAATAAATCTGTGTGTTCAGAATAACATTTTAAAAAACCTGAAGTTGAGCTTACTAATTTCTATTGATCCTCTCAAGCGAAACATATTGATTAATTATACATTTAAAAAAAGTTTTCCGACAAAATAGTTAGATTTTCGACCAAAGAGAGGAACCTTGAATCAAAATAATCAGTTTTTTGAAAAAGTATTTCAACTTTTACTTAAAGAGCTAAGTTTTTGATTAAAAAATGAAACTTGAAACTGCAAGAAAAACAGAATTTTTAATCAAATACGCCATTTTTCAACCAGAGAGATGCATTTTCAACAAGAATAATGAATTTTCTCACCAAAGAGAGAAATTTTCAACAAATATTCTTCTGGCTGAACCCAAGTAGAGGTGGTAGGACCAATATTCTCAACAGGAGTATTAGTACTCTGATGATCCCCCCCCCCCCCCCTTTCTTAGGACCTTTCGACGGGATCGATTGTGGACCGGTGTTCTTTGCTATTCCGGTGTTTGGTTTAGGGTTCGGCTTTTTATTGTTCGGTTTATTAGGTTCGGTGGTACTTAATGCCGCTATTCCGTCTTCAGCTTCTTTGACGGCGGCTGTGTGGTTCTTTTTAGGAAATTTAACATCCGATTTCGCTCGGTAAGCAAATTCTTATAGAAATGAGCTTTCGGGAGGGGGTGGGAGTTTATATACTTTCATGCAAACGTTCCATTCTTTCTCCCAACTAATCCCTAATCGCGACGATTCTCGGAAAAAACGGAAGTACGACTGACGGATAACTCTACATTATTCTGGTCGCAATCGCCTATGAACCCAGGCGGTTTGCTCGACTATTGGGATTTCATTGTCGAGTTTTGCGGTTCGACTTTGTATATTAGTTAGGTATTCGTCTATTGTTCTGACCTTTCCTTGTGTCCGAGTTTGAATTTTCTCTTTGACGCGTTTTTCGAAGTCGTCATTGCCAAAGTGAGAACGAAATTCGTTTTTGAATTTACGCCATTTGTAAAACTCTTGTTCGTGGTTCCTGAACCACTTTTGTGCTATTTCGTCCAACAATACCGGCACTGCTGTAAGTAGTTCTTCGTCCGTTACTTGCGTCAACTTCCTCCGATCTTCTATTTTGGTCAGGCGACGCCTTCGCGGGGAATTGGTTTTGTTTAGAAATAAGTTTCATTTCTCTTCTAAGCCCGTCTATATTTCTCTAAGTAAATTATTCTGATTCCCCATGCTTCGCTTTAAGCAAGGTATAGGTGGTTTCATACCTTATTGGGTGTATGTAGAATACCGACCGATATTTTTTTCTATTTGGTTATTTCGGATTTCATTATCCACATCCTTATCGGTATTCGACCCGAATTCATGCTCGTGGCTCACCCTTTGCCTATAAGGGGTCGTCCATATATTACGTAATCAATTTTTCTTTTGTTTATATCGTTGTGTCATTCTCAACTTCACAGCAATCCTCTTTTCGTCTTTATTTAAACAGAAGAAAAATTCATTACGTAATATATGGACGATCCCTAAATTGGTTTCGTTGGCGTTGCGCCCAACGAAACTTTTTGTCGGATTGTTTCATCGGAGTCGCGAGCTGTTGAGAAATGTTTCGTATATTCTCTAATCGTCGGCAAATCCAACACAGTGCGCGCTCCTTGTCCGCTATTGGGTAAGCCTTTATTCAGTGGGTCCGAAACTTTATATTCGATATCCGGCTTTTGGGATTGTGACGAAGGGTTCTGTCGATTGGTTAATGTGAACGGTGTCGGAATCCCGAAGAAATTTGCATAGTTGAATGAAAGTTTAGGGGTTTCGAGTCTAGGCGCGAATTCCGTCGGTCTGATTCTCGGACTCAAAATTGCTGTAGCTGAGGTCGTTGTAGAGGTTCTTGTCATCAGGATGGTTCGCTCTGTTGGATTGGCGGAGTTTGTCACACTAGGATTTGTCAAAATTATTCCTACCACCAGTGTGACCACACTCGAAATATCTGAGTCATGGGCTGGCCCAAAAGCGCCTAAAGCCGATATAAGTCACCTATTTTCATCGTCGGTTTCTATGTATGTTGTGACCGATGTGACGGATGTGATATCAGACTCGTGTGACGGCCACCCATTGAGTAGCTTGTATCACTTACGCAATCATGAATTTTTCTCTTTTCGCGAGCCTTCCATGCTTAATTCCAAGGGAAAGCACGTCCCCGCACGTCAACGCGCCGCCGACGACCGAGCTTGCCGGGCCGCCGCCAACCGCCGCGCCGCCATCGATCAGGCCAGACGTGCTGCCGTAGAAGCAGCAGCACGTGTCGTTGCCCCTCAGACCTACAATCCTGAAGACCACGCGTTATTCCGGGAGGGCGAGTGGCAGTTGCTGGCGATCCGGCGAGGTCGGCCAGGAACTAGGGACCTGCGTAAACTTCGCCCTATTTCCAGACAGGAGGTACCCCTGACATTGAGGGTCCCTCGTTGTGTCGAAGAACCCCGGTAAGCCTTTCCACTGGTAGAAATAACTCGACGAAGTTTGCCGGGGTCGGCTGCACCACATCCACCAGTCGTAGTGGATTGCTTTAATTCGCCTCCGCGCCCCTAGGCACTCGTGAGTCCACCGTCGCCCCCGCTACCGCCTCCGAGTGGCTTTATTCGCTTCCGGGCCCCAGCTACTCTTAAGTCAACCCACGCAGCGAAATAATTCCGAACCAGTTCACCGGCTCGGCCTGAGCGAGTGACATCGCTACCCCCAGAGAACCACGGGAAATCCCTTCTCCCCAGCAGGAGGAGGAAACGGTTGGAAGCCCGGACGCGGACGTACTCTTCTTGTCCGCGGATCGTACGGTGGAGTCGTTCTCTCCATCATTGCTTAATTCGCCGCCTAGTGCGCCCCTTCCGGTTCGTGAGTCCGTTTCGGGCCATCCCTTCCTCGATCTTCGGAACAATCTCCATCGTGAAGTACTACTGAGATCGTGGCAACGGCTCTTGCAGGAAGACATTAAACGAGTCTCCCTTCCACGGCGCACCAGTCAGCGCAACGTCCCACATGACATGAGCAGCTTGGACGCTTGTCTAGCCGCCCGTACGCGCGAGAGCGCCGCCCGTCAGCCGCAGAGGCCCGCTTAAGCACCTCTCGCTCTCGCTCTCTTTCTCTCTCTCTTTTGAGAGAACCCTGTTAACGTGTACACACCGGACAGGTTCGACAGCTCCCCTTTATTTCTCTTCCTTCCACGGACACAAACCACGCCCTGTGACCTCCCCCTACCCACAAGATCAAAAAGCCGGGGTAGATAACAAAATATCAATATTTCTTGGACTAAACATTTTTTGATTAAAATGAGAGAATTTTAAAAAGCGTGATAAAAAAGTTGAAAATCATTAATTTCCAAGGAGAAAAAATTAAATTGCAAATACTATTGTAAAAATAATTATTTGTTGTAAGTTATAAACCAACAACAATTTTTATTAGCTTGAAAATTATAGCGAATTTTTCGTTTGTACAGTTTTGCTGGTGAACAATAATACTAAATTAGAAACTAAAATCACAAAAAAAAAACATTTTTTTTTAGCAAAGAAAAACGACAACTTGTTTCTGTTGTTGAAGTTGAGCAAATAATTTCAAAGAATTAGAAAGTTTAAATTTCAAAGTTTTTATTGAATTAATACGAATTTTGTTTAAAATTTAAACAAGTTGAATGTTGAAACACAAAAAAAGATATTAACTGATTACAGAAGAAAATGTATAATAGCAGACAAAAAATATAATAGTGTTATTTCAATAATAAAATTCAAGAAATTAAATTCAGAATGAATGAAAACTTAAAATCTTCTTTAGCGTCCAACATTCAAATTACTAGCAGGGGGTATGAATATATATTTTGACAAATATATTATAATAATTAATAATTAATATTATAGTTAAGCGAATTAAGAGATTTTTTTGAATGTACAACTTTTGTTGTTCAACTTCTTTTCGTACCTTGCGTCGTTTTTCCAAAAATCTAACTTTTCTTATTGCTCTCTACAAATAAAGAAAAAACTACGCGTCCAATCAAAAAGTGATTATCACAAATTTGCAAATCTTTTCTCGGTGCATAATTTTGGTCTACTTATCTTCTGTTGTATCTTGCATAGTTTGACCGCAAAATAGAATTTTTGATTTTCCATTATTTTTTCTGCGATCTTTTTCTTCTCCTTTAGATTCGTAGTAATATGAGAGAGATATCCTATGACATTTGTTTTTGCTGAACTATTTTAGAGAAACTTATTTTCTTGATAATATAAGTTTTTCAAAATATTATTTCTTCTTTTAAATATTCATCGTTTTTATCTAAAAAAACTAACATTATATGGGATGAAATAATTTTGCCGCAAAATAAAAATCCCAAATGTTCAAAAATACAGAAAATATCATTACCGGACTAGAAAATTTTCGATATTTCAATTTACCAAAAAAATATAATAAAACTACCGAAATTATGTTGGAAAGAAATTCAAATATTCCGGAAGTAAAAGTTCAGGAAACTAGAAAAGTGAACAAAGTTCCAATTTCCGAAACCTTGAAACCTGAATTTTAAACATTCCAAAACTTCGAAATTCACGATATTTGTAATTTCCCGAAATTTCTAATTATCGAAATTTAAAGTCACAATAACAAAAAATATTTCAAATTAATATTTTCAAAATTTGTTAGAATAATACTGGTGAACCAAGATATCTCATATTTGACATGATACTTAAATAGATAAGTGGCCTCGGAGGTCTCATTGCCGAGAACAAAATAATATTTACCTGTCTTTAAACTTGGCATTGACTCACATTTCAAAGAAAATGAAAATCTTTCTTTCAAAGAATAATAATATTTTCATATATTCGTTTATTTGTTATATTATTTTTTCAAAGGGTCACATACTTAATGTTTTTGAAGTCATACTTTTATTTTAGATATTAATATTATACGTATAAAATAAATTTATGAATCAAAAAAGTAACCAAAGAATACCACTGTTAAAATTAAAAATTAAAAATTTCAGCAATAGAGCAATTTAAAAAAAAAGTAATTAGTTCATGCGAAATAGGTCGGTAAATTTGCAAAGTTACTCTCCTAATTGGTCCAAGCAAGATTAAAAAATTTAAAACAATGTCTACTAAGTTTAAAGGATATTTAGACATTTTAAAGAAGATTTAAAAATAATTGCAAAATTGGAAAGATTTTCAAAAATCTAAACAAAATAAAGATTTTTGAAGATATCGAAGAAAAAGTTTAGATGCTTCTTAAAAATTTTGAAAGATTTCCATGTATGAAAAATATATTAAGATTTGTGGGCTTTTAAATAGATTTTTATGAATAAAAATTAATTTTGAGGGAATATTTGCACAAATTTCCAATCATTTCTAAAGTTTCCAAAATTTTCGAAAAAAATTTTTCAATCATGCAGTTATTTGGTTAATCTCAGGAAAATTACGAATAATTTAAAAAGATATTTAAATGGTTTGGAAGTTTATGCAGAATTTTTTTAAATTTTAGAAAAAATTCGAATAATTTTAAACTATATTCAGAAGACTCAGAAGTTTTAAAACGATTAGAAAATAATTTAAATTTGAAAAGATTTCAAAATATGTATAACAAAATTTGGATCTTTGAAGATTTCGAAGCAACATTTAGAAGCGTCTTGAAAATTTTGAAAGGTTTCAAAAGAATAAAAACATTTGTTTAAGATTTTTGGGTAAATTTCAAATCACTTTGTAACATGAATTCGAAAAGAACATTAAAAAATATTTCAAAAGATTTCTTATTGGCCCATGAACTAAATATCGCACTTTCAGTCTCAAAACGTGAGATTTTACGATTGGACACTTTACTTCGAGTTTGTCTGCTTCGTGCTGGAATATTATTTTTAATGAAGGTTATTAAGCACTTTTCCATAAGAGGAAATTTACAAATAACAAGTTTAATGTTTTGTTATTTTTAAATACAATTTTAAAGAAAAATTGAAAAAGATTTTAAATGATTTCCTGCAATTTTAAAATAAAATTAAGCAGATTTTAAATCAAAAGTTTTCAATTTTGCAAGTTCAAAAAATGTAAGGAAAAAATTGGGACGATAAAAATAACAAAAAATAAAATTCCCATCACATTAAAATTTCCAAATTGGAAAATAACCAAATGATAAAACTCCCTAAATTATAAAATTTCTGAAATATAGAATATCCGAACTAAAAACTTAATTTTGGAGAACGTTTTTTGTAATTTTTAAAAAATATGAATGCACCTTTTTAAAAAAAATATTTTATCTACAAATATGCATTTTTTCAATTATTTGTATTTTAAATTAAAGCAATATTATAAACAAAAAACTTCAAATTAAAAAAAAATCTTCTTTGAAAAAATTATTTGATTATTGTATTTTTGATAAATAAATAAATTTGATAGATTTAATGCTTTTTCTCCCTTTCTTTAGTAGGTTGTGTTGACTTGTTTTTTTGTGTGTATTTTCTTATTGCTTTAGGGTCAAAATATCTCAAATGTGCCACTTTTAAATCCATAGTTCTATTTTCAATCAATTTATACAGTTTGCGATTTGTTTTTATATCAAAATGACTCCCCTAAAATAATTTTTGTTACGAAATATACTTTACGCTAAAAAATTGTTCGATCGTAAAAAACATCTTTTTATTGTTTAAATAATCGTTTGTTTTAGACAATTGAAAATTAATTAAACTTCTCCGCCTGTGAATGAATTCTTCCACGTTCCAATAGATTCTACAATCTCTTCCGAAAATTTTGGTAAAAAAAAATTTGTATTTTGCAGTATATATATATAATAGTTCGGGGAATCACAAGACAACATTCCCTATGATGCCATTTACGTAAATAGTTTAAATATTGAAAATTAAACATTCTTATTCTCCGTATTAAATAACTTTTCTCAATTTTTATAGATGTTTAGAAACTAGAAAGTTTAAGTTTAAAAACTTGTGGTAATAATTTTTAGGGGCTAAAGAGATTTTTATTTTAAGTTTTGAGTACATGTCTGAAAAAGCACGGTTTTTCTTCACGAATTCAATTCAAAAATCTGAAAATAATGCAACAATTTTTTTAAAAAAACAAGGTATTTAAAGAACTAAAAAATATTTGCTCTTATATTTCTGTTCTTAACAGAAATACGTACATGAAACTCCTACAAGAAGATTTAATATTTTTTAATTGCAAAAAAAAAAAATATTACAAAATCTTTTGAAGAATATGAACAAAAAATGTTTTTGATTTTAAAACCTTTCAAAACCCTTAAATAGGTTTTATTTCAAAATCGTCAAAAAGCACAGTTCGTTTTAAATGTTTTGAAATATTTTCAAAACCTCTAATATTCCCCTCAAATTAAGTTTTCAATATAAAAATTCCCGTGCAATTTTCCTAGGAATCGTAAGAAAATTTTTTTATTTTGATAAAACCTTCCACAATTCTTCAAAAGCTTCTACATTTTTTGTTACGAACCTGGAAAAATGTAAATTTTTTATTATTATTATTTAAAATCATTTCAAGACTTACATTAATTTTGAATCTTTTTAAAACTTTTTTTAAAGAACAAAAACATCTTTTAAAATTACTCGATTTTTCTTCTTTAAATTAGTAAAAGTGTTAAATTGCTACTTATACATGAAAATGTAACAACTGCACTTACAAATTAAAAATTTTCAAAGCAAAACAATTAAAATTGTAACGCTTAAAGTTTTTGACTATGTTTTTGACAGTTTTAAATTCTTCAAATTAAAAAATCGCGCTGGAAAAACTATGCTTCAAAATGGAAAATTTGTTAATTAGAAGATTTTAGAACGATTCACCTTCAGAACACTCCATATTATATGTGCGTCCCATAATAAATTTCAACAACCCCCGAAAACCACTCAAAGTAACATATAAGGTTTAATATCATAAAGATTTTTAAATTTACAAATATTGTGAACTAGTTTAAGGCCCTAAAAGACTTTATTATTAGAAGAAAAAGTAAATTATGTACAAATATGTCTCCAAACATTTTTTCTATAAAATTACACAATAAAATTTCATTTACTACAGAAAAATTAGGCTGATATTGTTCTAAAAATTTTCTTGTAAATACGAAAGCTATGCAAAAATTTGGAGTTTAACAAATTTAACATATTTTGTGTTTAAAACTTATTTATTGTTTTTAACTCGTAAGACTACACTGTGTCTTAGTACTAAGAACATTACAATTAAAGTTTGAAGATTTTGAAGAACAAGAAGAAGAATGAAGAAGAATTTATGCATCTCCTATCTGCTTGCATCGCGCCAATAATTTTTTGAATCCGGGACCTAACTCAAGTTGCTGACTTTTTGACGGACAAGTTTTTTCCTGCAGTCTCATCAGCAGGACCAACCTCCACCCCCTAAAAGTGAAAATATTTTTCATTAAACACTACCAGTATTTTGAACTGTCATTTAAAACTACGCTTAAATGCTGAAATTCTCATTTTCATTCATCAAAACTTTCATTATTCTAGCAAAATAATCTGTATTCTGTATTTCGCCACAGATTCTGCTCATATCCGGCTTGTTGTCATTTCTTCATATGAAAACAGGTAACCTTCGCGGTACCTCAGTAGCACAGAACGTTGCTGAAGGGTCTCTGGAATGTTCCGAAGGGGCGGACATTTTACACGTGGCGGGAACATTTCAGGTGCGTTCCGTACTATCAGGGTAATCTTTGTAGCGGCCATTTTATTTGACTCATAGGGTAACCTCTTGTTTTGATATCTACAGAATTACTCTCTTAAACTGAAACAGGTTAATTGGCACTGGTTGAATCAGTATTTTGAATTATCACTGGTGAACCAGTAATTTTTCCACCTTCAATGGGTGAATCAGTAAGTGACTTAACTAAAATAGCGTTACTGAATATGCCAGTGACGCCAAATGATAGATTCAACCAGTGATATAGCGCTCCACGCGGTCAAGACATGAACCTCCAGTCGCCTGGTACGCGCGCGTCGCCGGTCAGGGGTAGGACTCCGATGCCTAAGTCGAACGGACCTAGACAGAGAGGGTCTCATCGTTTAAAACGATCAGTACAAATTGTCGTTGCAACACCATCGGAACGTCTCTGTCTACCATATACGATAGAAAAAGAGTTTTCGAAACGATCGTTTCAACTTCGATCGCACCTCGTTGTCTATCGCACATGGTAGAAAGAGAGGTCCGTTCGACTTAAGGCATCGGAGTCCCACCCCAGGTCTTGGCATTTCTCGAGTGAAAACCAACCTTATTGTGTACTAGTGTTTGTTTCATAAATATTTGGCGCCTGGCTGCAATAAGCAGGGGAGATAATATATATCGCGCCGAGAGAGAAAGAGAAAGAGTAGGGTGGTTCTAAATGACGTATTTTCGAATTTTGTCCATTCCGTTCCTGAAACTGAATGTTTATAGTGGAAAAACTCAAGTGTATTTTTTTTAGATTTTAAAAACAATATTCGAGCGAGCGCTCGGATAAATTACCGTTATCTTGAAAATTGAAACTGCTCAATTTATAAAAGTCAAGTGTTTCAACTTCCGATACGAAACCGACTATCGGAGCATCGAGTCCAAAAAATTTATTTTTATTTTTAATTAACTGCAGAATCTATATGTTAGACTTTAATGTGATAAAAAATAATTATAATATTTAATTATTAATTTTTTTAAATCAAAATAGAGGATCTGTCTAGTCGATCCGATCGTCACATCCCAGTCTAGCGACTGGGCAGTCAGCCTGTGGCGTGCCAGTCTCGACTCAAGGCGGACTAGACAGAAAAAGTGTAGCGCCACGAAATTTTTCCACACGGGGTAAACTAATATTCGTAAAAGGCTAATTTTCCAGGTTATTTATTAATACAAAAAAATAACATAAGGATAAATTTTTAAAAAATTTAGACTTTAGTGTGTGTTTAAAACAAAATTATCTTGTTAAAGCATGGCACAAATTTTAATGCCTGTTTTGAATTAATGACGGACTGGCGCGGGATAACAAAGGAATCATGTTCAGTCATGTTTAAGTCACCGAACATGAGCATATCCAATGAAGCACTCCCTTGGTGTCCAAAAAAATATTTTGGTTGTTTGAGAAAATTGGCACAGATGTAGCCTCCGGAAGCTACGACCACGATCGTTCACTGGACGATCGATCCCGATGCGACTGGAGGTGATACGTCATCCGAATCGTCACTTCCCACAACACCAGAAGACGATCGAGTCGGGAAATCACTGAACAAATAATTGGGACTTTAAGAGCCACTCGAATTGTCTAAATGGCACAATTGATTTTAAATCGTTGCACGGACCGAAGTGGCTACACTAGTCTACACCTTGATTGAAACTAAGCAGAGCAGAAAAAGGATCCGAGCCTGCTCAACAAAAGAATCCTCATGCTACTACCTGAGTTCCCACACCACGAAAAGGTAGTACGCGAAACTCAAAAACAGAGGGGAAACTTTGAGGGGAATAAGCATTTGGCGGAGACCATGTTATGATCGATGAAACCTGAAGGTCAATCAAAAGAGAAACAATAACATCAAATAAATTATTAACGATGCCGAATAGTTCTATGTTGATCCACTTACATGATCATCATAAACATATTTTGAACAAATCACTCCACAGAATAGTAATAGTTTCTCGACTTACTGGGATGATGGCATCCAGCGCAACATCCAGTTCCTTCATTAAAACACTCAACGTGGCAATCTGCTGCCTCCACAGCTACAGCGAGAAAAGCCACGTACATCACAAGGAAAAAGACAAGCATTGAGAAATTCATTATATTTTTTTTTTGTCAAAAACAGACTGAAACTCTTCTGTGCCAGTGGCGGCTTATATAGCAAATCTTTTTCCCCCATCCATTTACGAAGGCACATGATATTTACCACATGGAGGGGTTTCGAAAATAGAACGAATAAACATACCCAACGCGAAACTGAAAAAAAAACAAGATAAAGCAGGCGAAACGTTCACGTGCATCATTTTTTGTCATAAAAAAAGTATCAAAGTTTTTTGTGTGTTTTACCACTCGCAATAAATTAATGTTAATTATATACAACTTTGTTTATTTGTTCTTGTCGAAGCTTCTGCATCGTAGATATTTTTGACAAGATTTCACTACTTTTACGAACAAAAATAAAAATAAAATTTTGTTTTTAATAATCCTTATGAAATATTTAAATGTGCAAATATTTAATTTTAAAAAAATAATTTATTTTTAAATGTCTTGTCTGTCGACGTTGTCGTCGTCTGTATACCGGATAACTTTTGAAAGACTATTCGGATTGGATTGTGCTTTGGTACAAAGTTTCAGGGACCAAAAAGAAAGACCGAGATGATTAACCAGCTATTTTGGATAGTAATTCCAAAAGTTAGAGAATTTTCAAAAAAATGTAGACCATTTTTTTTCAAAATTCGGAAGTTCCATGGAGGGCTTTCTGTTTTATTCGTAAAAAACAATATTAAAAATTAAAAAATTATATTTTTGACAAACGACACATGCTATAAAAAATATGAATAGACAAAAGTTGTTGTTCCGAAAAAGATTGCAAATTCATCCAAATTTGTCATAAAGCATTTTTTGATATGACGCGTAGTTTTAGTTTTAATAGCAAAAGATAACATTCAAAATAAAAAATAAAATTTTGTTGAAAAGCGACACAAAGTATGGAAAAAAATTAATCGACAAAAGTTGTTTTCCCAAAAAGTATCTACAAATTCGTTATCAGTAATTTTTAGAATATCTTCAAATATGTTACAAACTCATATCATAAAAATATATTAAAAATAAAAAATTAACTTTTTGGAAAAGGGATACAAGCTACAATAACATTTTATTTAACAAAATTTTTCGCCTAAATTATATCTGCAAATTTGCTTAGAACCACCTTACGCTATGATGCGTATTTTTAGTTTAAATCGTGAAAAATAACATAAAAAATAAATTTAATTTATGGAAGAACGGCACAAGTTGCAATAAAATGTTCAAAACCATATAATTTTTATAATTTAATAACGTATTTCTCAATGCCAATGCATATTATGAATTGTAATAATTTAAATTTATGGAAATGATACATTTTGCAAAATAAGCAGCCACAGACCGAGGTACATAAATAAATATAATATCCACTTGATATAATAACGTTGAAAATAATGTAAAAAAGTTTGCATTTTCGATAAAATCGAGTGCGAAGCACGAGACACGTGATGAGAATGTGTTCGTTAAAGCCGAATTATGAAGAAGTTACCGAACATTTTATTTAGATAGTCGTATCCTAGTAAAAATAAACTGAATTTAATTTTCTGTATGATAAAACTTACTTAAATTACTTGAAGAAACTGGAAAATCGTTAAAACCTACGCAAATGGCGTCCGTTTTTCGACAAAATTAAGAAATGATTTTTCTCAAAAAGGGCACCTTTGATTTTGTTTTTTATCTTTGTTAGTATCATAGTTATATAATGGAGATATCCTGTGAGTTTTGTTCTTCCCAAACTATTCTTCTTTTCAATATTCATAGTTTTTTGTCTGAAAAAAAAATAAAATTATATGGGATGAAATAATTTTGCCGCAAAATAAGAATCCCCAATGTTAAAAAACACCGGAAATATAATTAACGAATTATAAAATGTCCCAAAATTCAAATTACAAAAAAAAATAAAACTACCGAAATTATTTAGTAAAGAAATTCAAATATTCCGAAAGTAAAAGTTGAGGAAAATAGAAAAATGAAGAAATTTCCGAAACATTGAAACCTGAGTTTTAAAAATTCCAAAACTTCAAATTCACGAAATTAGTAATTTCGCAAAATTTGTAATTATCAAAATTTAAATTCACAATAACAAAAAATATTTAATATTTTTGATATTTGTTAGAATAATACCGGTAAGCCAAGAAGTCTCCTGTTTGACATGTTACATAACAAGATAAGTGGTATCGGATGTCTCATTGCCGAGAAAAAAAACAATATTTACCTGTCTTTAAACTTGGCATTGACTCACATTTCAAGGGAAATAAAAAGCTTTCTTCTAGAGAATACTAATATTTCAATATATTCGATTATTTATTATATTATTTATTAAAAGATATACATACTTAATGTTATTTATGCCATAGTTTTATTTTAGATTTTAATATTACACATATAAAACATATTTTGAAATAAAAAAAGTAATTAGTTACGGTAAAATAGGTCGGTAAATTGCCAAAGTCATTTTATTGAAAAATGCCAGGATCAACAAGGATCATCAAGGATCATCAAGGTCGGATTCAAAAGCTTTCAATAAATTAAATTTATTGAAATGATTTTAGTCCAAAAAAACTCGAAATTTCAATATTTGTATTGTATTCGACTTTCCTTATTGGCCCAAGCAAGATTAAAAAATTTAACAAAATTTCTAGTATGTTTAAGAGATATTTAGAAATTTTAAAGAAGAGTTAGAAATAATGAAAACTTTAAAAGATTAAAAAAAATCTATAACAAAATAAAGATTTTTCAAGATTTCGAAGAAAAAGTTTAAATGTTTCTCAAAAATGTTGAAAAGTTTCAAGACTATATGCGAATAATTTTAAAGTATATTTAGAAAACTCAGAAGTTTTCAAAAGTGTAAAAATAATTTAAATTTGAAAAGATTTCAAAATGCGTATAACAACACAATAATAACAAAAGAAAAGAAAGAAGCTTACTAGAGAACGTTGCACATCACAGGTCTTAGCGATGAAAAGAGAAATAGGCTAAAAAATGATTACAGACACAAAAATAGAAAAGTTAAACGATTAGTCAAGGATAGTAAACATAAAATCAGAACAGAAGAAGAGAAGTAAATAAAAAATTACTTTGAAGGAAGCAAGAAACTATTATTTAAAGAGATGAAGGAAAGTGAATGTACAGAGTTTGTGAGCATGAGAAACAGCAAAGGTGAAATGCTATATGATACAGACGGGATAGTAGACGCTTTAAAAGACTCTTTCAAAGAATTATTAGGAGGTATAGATATAGGGCAACAGAATTGCGACATAGAACATAATGAATTAGAAAAACCCAATTGAGAAAGTCTGTGTCACTGAAGGACATGTTGAAAGAATGAAAGATGAACGTCCAACGAAACAAGTGTATAAAGGTAAAATAAATGGCAGTATGCCCAGAGGCAGACCGCGGAAAGAATGGTTAGAACGTGAGAATGAGACATTAATTTCAAATACATAAGAAACCATAGAAACAGGAGAGCTTGCATGAAAAAATGCATGGACGTGAAGGAAGCTAGAGAAGTATGCCAGGACAGAAAAGTGGGGCAACAAATAATTTATAAAAAGAATGGGAGTAGAGTGAATGAAGCCTGAAACAAAAGACCTTGGATCCTAATGAGTGGGGAACCTCACATAACAATCTTGTGAAGCTCTTCACTTGGGGTGATCGCTAGAGAGGTTAATCAGCAACCTGGGTCGGAGCAGTGTTGTGGAACGAACGTGTTATTTAAATAAATTGCACGAAAATTCTTGATCAATCTAAAAAATCTATACCTCCTTCCTAACACTACTACTTTCCAACGGAGCCAGTCACGCCTACTCCGAAAGAGAAATGGCTTACCCGAGAGCTCCGGCTCTTGCAGTCAGCCACGTTGTATTGGGCTAACTCCCCAATGAAATAAAGTATGCGGTTCCGTCACCAGTATCGCGCAGTGCCACCCACAATAGGCCTCTCTCGGATGGAGGCCATGGTTCAGTTGGGAGTGGCAATTGCCCCGGACAAACGCGAGAACATCGACTTAAGTGGTTGGACCAACTCAGGAGGGACATCCTTACCTGTTGGCAAAGAAGCTCACCGGCGCGAAGAGGATTCATGCAGAGGTCACATGACCGTCGGGTCAATATGCACCCGGAATATGCTCATAAAACGCCTCAGTATTTAAGAGATCAGGTATCCTTTTTGCCGAAAAACAGATATGAAGCTCTTTTTCGGCAAGAAGAAGAGTAACATCCTCCAGCGAACATACCACCCGTTCCAGCAAGACCACCTTTGCAGATAGCCGATAATGCCAACATGAGAAGTAGGAGATCTATCCACCAAAAAGTCTTTCTCAGGATGGACAAATTATCTGGAGCTAATAATGCTCTCCCCGATTTTCTCCCCGAAGATGTTAATCTCTGGAATCTGAACTGTGTAGTTTACGAGAAGGCGGTCTCTCTGCTTAGCGACAATAGAAGTAACGATACTTCAGTACGCCTGAGTAAGACTCGCGAGCGTATTGCACAGCTTCTGTTGAAAATTGAAACAGCGAGATGGCATGCATCAAGTATTCAGTGCGTGATTAGCTACATAACGTCAAATAAAAAATTCACTCCAAAAATTAGGGTACTTGCTCAAAACATAAGGAAAGCAAATCACACGCTGAACAAGTGTAAACTTTTGACCATCAAGCAGCTCTGGACGCAAAAAATAATATATCTTTCAACATCGAAATAGCGCCTTGAACGGCGAGTAAAATTGATTCAGGAATATTCCACCTTTTCTACTCATAGTTCCCGTCTGTTCAATAAAACGTCACGTGCCGTTAAAAATCCGTCTAGTCGAGAAGAGATTCAAGTCTTCTGAAAGAAAGTGTATGGAGAGACTGATCAGCTAAACGAAGACGCTTCAGATATATCACTTTTTCGTAACTTTTGCGAAAGGCAAAAATCGCAGGCTCCAGAGGAAGAGCGCCCACTAATTACTGCTGAAGAAGTGAAGAAAGTTATCGCTAGAACTGAGAACTGTTCAGCGCCAGGGCCAGTTAAAATCAACAACTTTTGGTGGAAGAAGTTCACTTTTACGCACAAACATCTAGCTCGTATACTTACTACTTTCTTAAACGTAGAACAATCCATGCCGCAGTGGTTAGTGAAAGAACGCACGGTATTGATCCCTAAGACCGGAGATTTTTCAAGCCCACAGAACTACAGACCCATCGCTTGCTTAAACACCAGCTACAAGCTATTCACTGGTATGGAGTTCAATGGTTGAACAACGTGGATGCAAGAGAAGGCTGGCAGGTTGCAGGGAGAGGCTGTTAATAGACAGGTGTATTAACAAAGACTCGATCAGGTATCGACGCAATTTGTCCATGGCTTGGATTGACTACCGTAAGGCATTCGAGAATACGAACCATGAGCTACTTATTAAGCTCCTTGAGTGCCCGGAGGTGCATCCAAAAATAGTGAGATGCATAAAAGAGCTTACTCTCTTGTGGCGGACAAGATTTTTTATGACATCTCACAACAGACAAGTGACTACCAACTATATCACATGTAAGAAGGGGGTCATCCAGGGAGACTCTCCAAGTCCGATACTTTTCTGCATCTTCCTCTTGCCTCTATCTATCGTGCTCTGAGGCGAAAGCTCTAGATACCTCTGTTGCCCGCAGAACAGAAGAGAATATAAGGTCAACCACCTTTTATACATGGACGACCTTAAACTTATTGCTTCCTTGAAAGAGGATCTGGGCATCCTTGTGGAGGCGGTGAATTGGTACTCTGAAGCGATTGGCATGAGCTTCAGACTGGACAAGTGTGTCTGCGTCCACCTACGCCAAGGACGGCTAGAAACTACACCATCGCATGACGATCAGGATGTTCAACTCATAGGCGGAAATACCATTCAACATCTCGGTAATGGAGAAATATATATAAACGGCCCTTGTAAAAAGGTATTGCCAAATTCTCAGAAAAATTTAGGCTTCCGAATCATCTGGAAAGAACAAGATCCAGGCGACCAATATGCTGGCCGTTCCTGTACTGCTTAACACGTTTGGTGCAGTAAAATGGAACGTCGATGAGTTGAAGCAACTTGACCAAAGCACACTCAAAATGATGACAATCCATCGAAGTCACCATCCTAGATCTTCCGTACCTCGAATATACCTACCTCAAGATAAAGGAGGTAGAGGCTTGCTAAGCTTGGACTGTCTTCATCGAAGAACGGTTCTGGCTACAGCCTGCTGAGTTCTAAATAGTGCAGATTCCCTTATGCGACTCGTACATCCACATGCAGTCGTCAATGCTTCGGCGTTTTTATACCGTGCCGCAGATAGGGATGCAGAGGAGCTTGACCTCCCATTTTATTTCAGCGACACGACACATGGCTTAGCATCACTAACACCTTTGGTGCTCAAAAGTCGTGCACAGGAAGCAGAACATACACTTCTACTAAGAGAACATGCTGGCAAGCCTCTTCATGTTCAATTCAACGGCATAATACGTAGAGAAGAGCTCTCGATAGGTCTGTCCAGCATGTTTCTCAAGTCTGCTGGATCGAGATCTGAGACTGAGGGATTTCTTTTTGCCTGTCAAGCTGGCGTTAGACACGTTAGTTTACCGCGATCGCATATTCATTATGCGCTACTAACTGCCGAGCGTGTAAGCAATAGCCAGAAATACTTGGGCATGGTCTCAGTGGATGTTCAAAGTATGCACGTTACAGGTACATCGAGAGACACAATGCGGCTCTTAAAGTGATATATTACCATCTGGGCACTTCTATGGTGTTGATCTAATGCCCGTCCTGCTATACGCTCAGGGAAAACTCGAGTCCGTTGTGGAGAATGATCAGTGTAAGATCTGCTGGAATTTCACATTCTCCACTACTTAACGTATCAGTGCTACGAAGCCTGATATTGTCCTCCAAGATGAGAAGACCAAGATCATTTACGTCATTGAATTCTCGGCACCAGCCGATGGTGATGTCTTGGAGGTATGAAAGCTTCATTTATTAGCCAACTCAACAAGAGTCCGGCTTGCCAGCGTCAGGCTCATTCCATCGCGAACCGGATGCAAAAGGCTGTTCTTCTGGGATCACTTCATCTGGTCCGTCAACACTGTTGAAACTTGGCTTAAGCTTGACATCCCTTCAAGAGCAATGTTTTTGGAGGGTTACACGCTCTTTTGCAGGAGCAGAGAGTGAGTCCACAGGCTAATTATCCTGTCGCTGACTTTCTCTCTGTTGAGGTGTATTTCTGGGAAAACTGTTCGCTAATTGGGGTTATCTACAAATTTGAACATAAATTTAAATTCGAATTCTAACCTTACTAAACATATGAAATCTGTAATTTACTCCGCGCGACTTTCTATAGTGCCACATGATTCCACTCTTCACTCTAATTTTACTAGTCCACGCATAGACTTGATTATTGTAGATTACCTCGACAAAGTACTATCCTATTCACAGCATGCAATTTCATTTTCATCTAATCATTACATCATCAACGTTGCGTTCCAAATGTTTAGTAATCTCTCACCTAAATCTACTCCTGCAATGACTTTAAATATCACACTGTTCAATGAACACGATTTTCAAAAGTATTTAATGTCATATGATTGGGCTAATTTATCCTCAGTTCGTGACGCGAATACAAAGGTAACCGATCTAATTACAATTTTGACTGATGTATTTAATGAATTCGGGCCGTTATATGTACCACGTTCTTGAAGGGAAACAGCCTCATGGATTACTGTAGAAATAAGAGAATTCATGAGAAAAGGCAACATGAAACGTAGATTATCAAGAAAAATAATGAAGAGTACTATACAAGCGATATTTCGCAAACTTTGGAATCTTGTTCAGTGGAAAATTAGGGACTCTCACAATCAATTTAACTTTAACGCTATCAGAAATAAAAACAAAAAAGGAAAACATATTTCATCTTTTCAGGCGCTTGCGTTCAATTCAGCCCAAACAGGAATCTCCTGATCAAAATTTCTTTGCTCGTGACTCCCTTACTACATTCATGTCATCCAATTTACCTCTGCAAACATTCGATGA
Source organism: Andricus coriarius (assembly GCA_932066315.1). Taxonomy (NCBI): domain Eukaryota; kingdom Metazoa; phylum Arthropoda; class Insecta; order Hymenoptera; family Cynipidae; genus Andricus; species Andricus coriarius. The sequence continues at coordinate 23,145 of CAKNWT010332876.1, forward strand.
ATGTAATGTCTTTTTTTCTGACACTACTTCTGAGACTTTCCCAAAGGAAGTAACAGAAGTTAATTGAAATTTCTCACTAAAGGGTGTTTAGGAAAGCATACAAAGTTGCCTTATCATAAAAGAAAAGAAGAATGCACAATTCACTTTTAACTTTGCATGATTGTTAAGATAATCATGGTTATTCATTGGACGCTTGCATCCCCTCTTCAGTTAATGAATGCGCATGCAGTAATAATTTTCCCTTCGATTCGTACTGCTTTCACGGAATGAATATATCAATCAGCGGCGTAATGTCAATATTATTCTCTCGTTCTAAATAAACACTTATATTAGAAGAAATAGTAAATTATGTAAAAATATGTCTATAAAAATTTGTTTCTATAAAATTACACAACACCATTTAATTTACTGTCAAAAAGTTTGGCTGATATTTTTCTAAAAACTTTCTTGTAAATATGAAAGCAATGCAAATATTTAAAGTTTAACAAATTCAACATATTTTGTGTTTTAAAAGTTATTTATTGTTTTCAACATCGTTTGAAGGTTTTGAATAACAAGAAGAAGAATGAAGAAGAATTGATGTATCTTCTATCTGCTTGCATCTCGCCAATAATATTTTGAACCCGGGACCTAGCTTAGGTTGCTGATTATTTGGCCGACACGTTTTTTCCTGCAGTCTCATTAGCACGACCAGCCTCCACCCTCAGGATGTAAAACCATTTTCCATTATACACTACCAGTATGTTGAACTATCATTTAAAACTATGCTTAAATGCTGAAATTCATATTTTCATATCATTAAAATTTTCTTTATGCTAGCAAAACAATCTGTATTCTGTATTTTGCCACAGATTCTGTTCATATCCGGCTTGCCGTGATTTCTTCATATGAAGACAGATAACCTTCATGGTATCCTAATAGCACGGAATATTGCTCGAAGGTCTCTGGAAAGTTCCGAAGGGGCAGATACTTTACACGTCGCGGGAATCTACAGGTTTAAGATTCTTCAGTTTATCTATAACTGTATTTTATATTATTTCATAAATAAATTGTTCTCAATTTTTGTCCTGTAGTTAAGTTGTGATTCACTGTTTGCTTTCACCAAAATCATAGATCTTCAGGTAATCCAGATCGAATACATGAGTGACCGTATGCTCGCGATGGTTAGTGTCGCCACAGAGGTATCCAAAAGAATGTCGTAGTGCGAGAGATAGGGGCAGAAGTGTGATGCTAAAAAGCAAAGGGCTCAATGTATGGCCCTAAAAGACGCCCCTCTGGAAGGTGACGTTCTTCGTTGTCACACGATAATTTCCAGAGGATATAGTAAATCTAGTTTTCCAAAGGACCATCAATCTCTCTATGCACTTCACCATGTGTGGATGAACCTTTAAGCTTTCCAACAGACAGATGAATAAGATCTTTCGACGTTAGATATGAGGTGAAAATGCGGGCCAGATGCTGGTAGGTTGAAGAAAAATTCTTCCACCAGAAGGTCTCGATACCATCTGGTCTTGGAGCGGAATAGTTCTTTCATGCCTCTGAATACGTTGTTCACCTCCTTGGTAGTGGTAGGTGCGCATTCCTCTGTAGGTGTTATGAGGGCACTGCACAGCTCGTTGCAGCTATTTATATTCTTCGAGTGTTCTTTCAGTGGATGCTGGACTTCGTAGACTTCTCTTCAAAATTCCTCCTCTGGTGTGGGCGGGTGGACGACAGCAACTGGAGGGTCTTGGAAGAGTCGAGATAGATCAGGCAAAAACTGTTGATTTTCTCGGACCCAACGCTCTCTCTGCTCTAGACTTCTCATAGCGTTAGATAGTACTCATATTCTGTCAACAATATGCTGCCTGATGGTCAGTAGCATTGACTTGTTAAGTCTGTGATGACAGATCCGCAGCTCGCGCGCGAACTGTCGAACCTTGGCAGTGAAATTCCTGTCAGATGTTATGTAGTCAATCACACAATGAATGCGGAACGTATACTGTCTGGCCCAGCCTACCTGTGTGCTGAGTTGATGCATTCGTCTTTTGGTCTTATGATCAACCGTTGGTTTTGGTTTACGGTTTGCATCTGCCAAAGCTCTCGCTGCATTATACACACTACAATTGATAGTCCACAGGTCGTGTTCTTCAGAAAAATCTCCACGAAACTCGCTATCCAGTTTAGCCAGATCTTTAGGCTTGAGAGAAACTTGAATGTTTATGTTCACTGTAAAAACAAAGTATTATTTCAGGGCTAGTTTCAGGTATTACAATAAGACTCAGAAAAAACAGTCTCGAGTGGTACTAAAATGAGACCACTAGTGGGATCACAGAATCATTTGTTTCACATTGATAATACCAGCATGAAGTTATCCTATTCAAAAATAGGACACGAAAAAAATGATACCGTAAAAAAAGGGATTTCTAGTTTTTACAGTGTTTCTTCGGGTCCTGAAGCATCGCTCTTCCTCTATTGGATGTCTGCTCGCGGTTGGTCTCAGTGTCGCCTCTCTTTCTCTGTTGCCGGCTTCTTCGAGCTGCGGTTGAGTAGGTGCTCCGCTTACATAATCCCTTTTTTGGAGTTCCTCGGCACGGTTTCGCAGACGTTTATGCGAAAAATGCAAGAGCTCTGGGTGTTTCTCGCACCACAGAGTATGCAGTCGCGCCATGTAACCTTTTCGTTCAGGGGCCAAATTGAAACTGTTTAATTGATAAAAAATAAATGTTTAACATTTTATAGTGGAATAGCATGTAAGTTAAAATTCTTAAATTGAAAAGTGCTAAAAGCTTTCAGTTTATACAAACTCAAGATTGCATATATATTCTCTGAATCCAACATAGTATGGCGCAGTAGCGCCCACAGGGGTGTGACGTAAACAACTGCGAACTCTTGTCAGTGACAACACTGACTATCCGAGCATCAAGGCCATCAATGGACGCTCGTGGAGGTGGGGGGGGGG
>CAKNWT010332878.1:4288-17998 GCA_932066315.1 Andricus coriarius
TATAGGTAGATGGATCATCGCCCGACTGCTGTCCCGGAGACGCGTGTTCGATTCCCGCCAGCTTCGTTTTCTTCTAACCCGATTTTTCTGTTTCAGCTTTATAATACAATACCATCTTTTCAGAATATATAAATATATGTAATTTCTAATGTTTTCAATTCTTAATTTAAATAAATTAATTATGTTAAATGTAGAATATGTGTGTAGGTAGGCTTGTGTGAAAGTGAGCAACAAGAGTTTATTTTTTTTTACTATTCCGACTGTAGCAGATTTTGCTAACCAGTTAGTAATTCGGTGCGCACGGTCCCTGCGCATCATTTAACTACAGTACTTTGTAAATACTGTTATCTTCTACAGATATTTCTCCAATAAATTTACTATTTTCTCCTATCAAAATTAGTAAATGGCAGTAGTGCAGACTTGCAGTTTTACTACAGAGGTTAATAAATACTTCAAATGTCTTTTACAATAAATGCAATGGTTTTAACATTTATTCCAATATATTTTATAATTCTTTAGGTAGCTACGAGTTACTATTGAGGTTAGTAAATATTATTAGTAAAATCTAGTGTGATTTTTAACAAGAAATACAAACCAGGGTTTCTCAGTGTGGGTGTGAATTTGGTAACATTCTTTCGTTCGAGTTTTTGAAATTACCCAATCGGCATTAAGGAAAAGCGACAACAATGCTTTCGAGATTTTCGTGACACACCTATTTTTTAGAGAAGGATTAGGGCCTATTCCTGTTTTGAATCAAATCTGTATTCGGAGTGAAAAATTGGCTAATTTCAATAGTTTTTGTGTAAATCGTTTTTTTTTTTTAAATTCTAACCCGAGCATCCAAGAAAAACTTTTTACACAAAAACTATTGGAATTAGCCAATTCTTCACTCCGAATACAGATTTAATGTAAAACAGGAATAGGCCCTAATTATCTAAAAAAAAAACATGTGATTCTTGTATTTATGGAGTAAAATGAGGCAATTCAGTTTTAAGGTTGGGTCCTAGTTTCAACGCCCTTTAAGGTCTGGAGTCTGGAGATAAGCAATATTGAAAGAACTAAATTCAAACGTTTCATTATATTTTAGTACTTCCCCGAGTCGAAATTTTAGCCCTCTTTTAGACCTCTAAATTGCAGGACTTATAATATGACTTAGGAGGGCTTGTAGAGGTCTTAATTTATATTAGACTAAGCCCTCTTTTAGTCCTCTAAAGTGGCGCAAAAGTCCATTTTCCCGCTTTCAGGACTAAAAGAGGGCCTAATTTAATAAAAATTTAGCCCTCTAGAGGTCCTCCTAAGTCCTCTGTTTAGGCCCTGCTGTAGCCCTCGAAATCCTCTAGACGAAAAGTGACGTCACATGACCATTTACCCCAGGACAAACACATGTACACCAAAAGTATAGGGATACATTTTATGATCTGCTTATATTTTCATTAAAAACAATATTGTTTCTTTACCACAATTTTTAGAATAAACTTTAATGCAAAGAGATTAGATTGATTACTTTCGAAATTCTTTTTACCAGTTTACTTATTGTTGCCACTGGTTTTAATGGGTGTCAATTAAAAATTGTTGTAAAAAAGCAATGCTCTTTCTCATGGAAATATAATCAGACTATAAAATTAGCCCTATACTTTTGGTGTCCACCTGTTTGTCCAGGAGTAAAAGGTCATCTTCTCGTGTGACGTTACTTCTCAGATTAAAATATTTCGAGCTGTGTACCTGAAAAACTATTCTGGATTATTATTTTCTAGGGCACATAAGGGCAATCGAAACAACAGTTTTTGTCATTATAAATTATATTATTATGAACCAAAAAATTTGAAGTGTATATATAATTTTTTCTAACAAAAATGTGAAATTACTCAAATCTGCAGCTAAAAATAATTTTTTTTGTACATTTTCCGAAAAATACTACAAATTTCTATTTTCATGTTAGGTTCGAATACTCAAAATTGGGCTAATAAATAATGTGCCATAAGTTTTTGCCCATAAAAAACAGAACAGAAGATATTAACGAATTTCAAATTTGTAATGACTTTTTTCGAATTTCAGAGATACCAAACTTATAGCTCTGCCTGATATACTATAATTGTTTTCAGTATCCATATTAACAAAAATAAGTAGATAAACTAATTATAATAAATATGTAATTAAATAGAATAATTAAATTATATAAATACGAGAAAAGCACATAGGTCGTCAGGGCGTAAGCGAATCAAAAGAGAGCCTCGAGGTCCAATGGGATTCAAAAGAGCACGTGGAGGGCTAATCAGTGCTAAAGGAGGCCTTAAATGGAATCATGCAGGGCTAAAGTAGGGCCAACATTTCGACTCGGGTCTAATTTGAGTTAGAAAGTCCTTTGATTTAATAAATAAAACAATAAATAAAATGTTTGTGTTGTTGTTATAAATTGACGGTAAGATTATTCAAATCCTTTTCAATATCCTTAAATATTCGAACAAATATTTAAATATTTAAGATAAATAACAAATATTAAAATAAATAATAAATTTGATAAGACCAATAATCCTCTGGTGTCAGGAAGCTGTGCACAACGCACACATAAAAACGAATAATAAGAAACTCAGTCGCCAGATTGTCTGTAAGAGGTTGAGGTAAAATACATGATGAGGAGAGGGAAAAAATGTTGATGAAGAAAGAATGCGTCACGCATTTGGAGGAAGAGAAAAGCAGCAATTTCGTGCGTAAAGCAGCAGAGGTCAATTCCAGACGAGACTTAAATTTCCTAATTTACTTCAATTTGCGGAATAGCGTTTCCTGTCCAGTGACAGACACTTCATTTCACGTGAAGACACGCAAACGCTAATTTCCAAAACTATCATCTACAGTTCTACACCAGATTTTTATTTTCATTTCAAATATATTTTGACTTTTACCATTTACTTTTACTATATTATTATTAAATTCTTTTATTTTTCAATTTTTCAATTATTAAATTGTTAACAGTAAGGTTAATTCAAAATGAAAATGTAAAAATTGTAAATATAATATAAATATAATCAAAATCTTTCGTTTATACATTGATTCTCGCGGGGACGAAATATGTCATTTTCTAGAGGTTTTTCTGGAAATATTTAAAAGTATGGATATTCTAAAAAAATCCACACTTATATTTTTTGCCAATTTTTGTTGAATTTGTAGTTTTGTAAGGAAGACATCTTACGAGTTGTATGCGGGTTAAATAACTTTTGTGGCCTGGAGAATATTTTATTTCATAAAATCGAATTTTCTCATTTTTCTCGCAAATAGCGACAGATACGAAAAAATGTTTTAAAAAAAGTTTGCACGTATAAAAAAGTGTTATGAAAAATACCTCTTGCTCTTTTGTGATATCTTGAATCGTTTAAGAAAAAGATTTTAACGTTATATTTTTAGGGGAAAAATTCTCTTATCCTACAAAATGGTTTAGCCCGCATTATGCTGATAGAATATCTTTCTTGATAAAAAATCTAGAAAAAGGTGGAGTTTTCCAGAAAATCTTTTTTATTGTTTTCTTTGCATTTTGAAAACATTCGGTCACTACTGAATTCAGGAGTACACCTGTGTCTGAAATCTTTTGAATTCCCTATTGAATTCTCTTGAATGGTCTAATATTATTTTTAATTGTCCTGGGTTATATTTAATTCATTGTAATTTCTTTGGATTATTTCGAATTCGCTTGAATTCGTTTGAATAAAGTCAATAAATTCAGCTGTATTTAAGTGAATTCTGGAAGCCTGAGGTGGCCTAAGATATATTCTTTGAATCACCTTAAATACTTTGAATTCTTTTGAATTTCCTTGACATTTTTCGAATTCTTTGAAATATTTTTAATTCCCTTACATTATTTTGAATTTCTTTAAATTTTTTAAATTCTGTCGACATTTTTCAAATTCACCTTCAATTACCACCAATTTGTTCAATTCATTTGAATTATTTGAGTTCTTAAATGCAGTTGTTCATAGAAATAGTTAGTGGTTAAAAACTCGTTGAATATGATCGATTCTGGAAATGTTTTTTTAATAACAAATTAACAGAGATTTTATTTAATTGCAATATGAATGCTTTTCAATTTATTAAAAAAAAAATATATTTTACAATTGAATCGCAGTTTTTGGAGTATTATAATTTTTTATTTTAAAAAGGTCGTGTTCAGGGGCACTAAAATTCGGTCAGTTCAACACAATATAATATATATTCGGTGCGCCTAGACACTTTAATTTTTGTCTTTTTTGCTTCACGATTTGGGCCCAAAACAATAGAATTATCATAAATTTACTTTTAAAGTAAATAAATTGGTATCATACATTCAAATTTGACCATTTTAGCTATTTCCTCGCTATTTACTTTTAAAATATTGTTATATTTGTTAGCATAATAAACAAAATGTTTTATGGATCTTAAAAGATTTCTAAAACCCGCTGCCAGTCTTAAATTGGCCGTTCACATCAAACACGCGTATCTAACGAGTCTGAGGAAGATAAGGATGAGAAGACGAGACAACGAAAGGGAGGAGACAGGGGTGGTCTCTTGTCCCTTCCTGAAGCTAAACTAAATCCTAGGTTTATAGTATAGCCAAAGGAACAGGTAGAACAAATACCTGAAATTTTTTCAAGAACTTAAGGACCGCCAAATTAGGGACAAGATGACGATGTCAAAACTAAGGATGGAGCTAATTTCCGAGAAAACTCGAAATTGGTCTCCCACCGTTTCCTCCGAAGTCCTTCTTGCCTCTCTAATATACAAGGATGCAATTTTTGTTTTCTTTATTTTTTATTAAAATTACCAAAAATTCCAGATATTTATCAAACAGGCGAGAATTTTTGAAATCCGAGTGGTAAACAAATTCTAAGAATTGAGTTGTAACTAGTCTTCACGTGAATAACAATAAATTCTCATCTCTATGGAATTTAAAATCTGGATGAGAATTTCTGGAAACGAGCCGGAAACGAGCCAAAGATGAGCCGACGACTGTGCGGCGGCGAGTACTGTAAACTTCATCTGAGTTATAACTGTCTATACTATTGGCTGCATCTATTACACTTACACACGATATTTTATAGTTTTCGATGCCTCGATTAAAGTTGCACTTACACAATAGCCCGGAAATAAAAAATCATTTAAAGTTAGGGTCCTTTATAAATTACCAAACATTTCCGGAAATTTAAAGTATCAAGAGATTTCCGACAGGAATCCGCAAATTTCCAACATTTTTGGTGAATTTATAAATTACAGAAAATATCCGGAAATTTAAGGTAGCCAAAAATTTCAAAAATTGTAATCAAGGTCCCAGTAATCGTGACGTCAATTTTCATGACTTTCATCTGATTTGAATTGATTCAAATTTCATTTGGTATTATTAAAAGTTATTTCAAAGATTGTCTGAATGATGGGAAACAAATGCTTTGTTTTTAATGTTCATTTTTCATTTTTTTATACTTCTAAACACCCTGGCTATTTTTGAAAATGTGCAAAAAAGATATTCGGGTTTGATACTCGACATGGATTAATGGGTATACTTTGGCAAGTTTTAGGATTCTCTAAATATTCGTTCGATTTAAAATTTATCAAAAGTTTTCGGTACTTTGTTTAATTTTGACCATACATTTTCAAAAAGTTTGTTTTTATTGTTTCTCAAATTGAAATCCCCTGCATTTTTTATTTTAAAAAGTCGTGTGTCACAGGTACAGATAGTAGGCAGTAATAACTTTTATGAAGTTTACAGTCTACTTGTCATCGGCTCAACTTCGGCTCGTTCCCTCGCTTGATCCCGTTCGTTCTTGACTCGCCTTGAACTCGTCTACAACTTGCTTTCGATTCGCCTCTGGCTCGTACAGAGAATTTCACACTCGTTTAGAACTGCCTACTTTCCTCGTACTTGTTGCAAAATCGACTATTTTTTAAATGAAAAACGTCTAGCTTACCCATTCTTAGTACGCAGCACACGGTAGGCTGTTATCGTATGAGATCCTCTATTTCTGCGATTTCTGACAGTCTCTATACTTCGATAAAGTCTTAATTCTGCGCCAATTATTTGCTCTCCAGGTGGTATTTCAGAAACATCAAACCAGAGCCTCTTCCCTCGCTCGTGCCTCACGCCTGACACGTGACGATCTAAAAAATAGAAAAAGCTAGAATTACGCTTAGTGCTAAAATAATACACAACTTATTTGGAATATTAAAAATCGTACCTACTTTTCTGATACAAATATTACTAAAATAATAATATAAACCAGATGTTCAACATCATATTATGAATGATGCCATGTCTTTCATATTATTAGGAATGATGGCATCCTCTATTCATTAAACCGTGAAAGTATAGGTATCAATAGGTATTCGGTCTAACAATAAGCTAGTACAATAATCATAGCACTGAAAAATGCATCGGTGTCGGGATTCGGACCCCCGATGCGACGCAAAGGTTTAGTCAAACGAATTTCTAAGGCAGTTTTTTGCTTCGCAGGACATCATTCAATGAAATACATCACATGGTTCCTATTAAATCTTTCAAATTTACTTGTCTTCTAAAAGCATGAAGATTCCTCAGAAACTGATTTCACTAGTAAACAAAATTATACTACATAGAAAATCTAAATCTAAATATAGACACTCATTTTAGTTTTATAAAGGTGCAAAATAGTATTTTGCACAGATTAATGAGGATATAGTAACTTATCAGCTGATAAAATTATTTACTATAAATCATCAACTAACTTACATCTTACACCTAACTTTAAGAAGACTATATACGATTTACAAATCTTCATCTTATACATTTTTATTTTTTTTAAATCTATTTAATTCTTAAATTCTTTTGAGTTCTGTTACTCATCTTCATAAATTATTGAAATATTATTGAATCCTCTGAATATTCTTGAATTCTTTAAATTCGTTTGAACTCTTGTAAATCCTTTTCAAATATTTTGAAATATTTGGAATTTACTGTAAATTTTGATAAGTTTTTCTCTACTTTCATAAAATTTTTTTTCAAGTAAAGATTCCAATTCTAAGGGCTGAAGTTTGTAATGATTTCTTTCTCTACATCTGAATTTCGACTGGTCCATTAATTTCTGGCGAATCGGTATAATGAATCAGGTTTCAGTCTTTCTGCAAATGAAATCAAGTAAATGATCGATTTTGACATTATGACTTTTGCTGATAAAATAAACAAAAACAGGCTGTTCTGCTGTACTAAGCACAACCTTACATAAGTGGGATTGTCGTGAACGACAATATTTACAAGTGTCCGAAATTTCCTAATATTTTATTACGTGCTGTAGAAGTGTAGAACAGTATGCTTGTTTCGGAAACTTTGTTACTAGTAACAACTTACTTCCCAAAACTGTATCCTAAAAAACAACTACAACTCTAGAAGTCCTGGAAGTCAATAATTCAGGTAAGATCATCGGATAACTCGCGTGCCTAAGTTGGCACGTATTGATTTATATAATGTGGATCGGCCGAAGGATAAACTAGGGGCTAAACGGACCGCGCTCGATTCGCAGCACGAAATCGTCCTTTTCTTCCACTTTCATCGCCGACAGGCCCTCTCTTCTTTTATTTTATTTTTCGTTTACTTTTTAGTTTTTATTGTCCTTTTCTCTCACTCCTCATCCCATTCCGCCCATACCGTATCAGGACTCATTCCACCATGCTTCTTAGCTTCTCAGGGAGGCTAAGTAATGCCTAATGCTCGAGGTGGATAAGGGCATAAAAATTAGTTTTGTTTCTCTCGGACGGTCGCATTCCAAAGGCACCTGATTGCCGCAAGCGAACGAGTGGGCCCCACTCGGGGTGGTCCGAATAGCTTGGGACCATCCTGGAGCGCTCAGCAAAGCGTTTTTCTTTTTTGGCCCTTAAAGTCCCTACCCCTCACTCTACCCCGCATCTTCTCTTTTTCTTTCTTTTCTCTTAACCACGCATACATACGCTCTATATAGTCTCAGACAGACAAACAAGACTATACACGCGCGTGCCACCATTGGAATGGAAAATAGATAAAGTTCCGAAGTTCCGAAGTTCCGAACAGATGCCAGATTACCAATTGAAGAGAACAAGAGTCGTCGTTCGATTCCTTCCTTGAATTTAATTTCAATCTAAATAAAAAAGCCTACTAATTAAAAAGTTAATAAATCCAAATTATACTTTGAGAACTTTTCAATTTGGAAGCACCACTCCACACGCTTATTTTAACCCTTTGTTTACTTTTTTAAACATTGTAAAGAGTACTGTAAAATTACTGCATTAAAAATATATTTCTTTCTAATTGTAAAATTAAATACTAATTTTCAAAATGTCAATTGAGTACAGGTATTCGAATCTCTGAGGTTTTAATTAGGTATTTTCACTTCAACCACCAGCTAACTTCACTTCGTTGATTGCTGTGAGTTGCTGAGGGGAAAACAAGGGACCAAATGCATGGACAAAGCTTTATTTTTGCAATATCTTCGTAATGAATGATGATTATTATCATTTTATTATGTCATTAAATCGATCTTAAAAAATAAAAACTATTTTTTCCACACACTCATATAGAAAAAATTAGTTTTTACGAAGATATTACCAAAATAGGGCAAAAATGGACTGAATCCCATGCATTTGGTCCCTTGTTTTCCCCTCAGCAATTAACGAAGTGAAGTTAGCTGATGGTTGAAGTGAAAATACCTAATTGGACGAGTTTCTAAGAGCAGTGCCTTATTCCGCACGAGCAACTTGTTACCCAAGGACAAATAAGAATAGCGTTGTAATAAGCAATTGATTATAAATCTTTTATAAAAAATTTCTAATTTGAAGGATTTTTAAATTTCAAAAATAAATTAGTAGGCAGATTTTACAGCTTTCTGATTTCATTTGATTTTCTAGTCGTCTCAATCTGATGGGTTAAAAAAGTGTTAATATTATATACCTTTTCATTTAATTAAACGATGATGCGCAAGCGCAAAAAATTTAAAGCACTTCCGTGAGTTTTTTTTACCATTCCTCACTGAGACGTATGTGAAAATAGTAAACATTAACGCAAACAAAATATTTCGAGCAATCAAAAGTTAAAACACTTCCCACGAACAAAATTTCTGATTTACCAGGAGAAAATCCATTAAAAAGAAAAAAGGTTGTTGCGGTCGAGAAGTGCTGTTTTGGAAATTGTAAAAGTGACAGTTGGTACAACTCGTACTTGGAATGTAACTATTATTTTATTTCATTTCCAAAACCCTATTTAATATTTCGAAGGGGTAATATTCCCGATGATGCACTTAAAATGCATATTTAAAATGAAATCATTTGCATTTACTGATGTATTTTGCAAGCTACATGTCTTTCAAAACTGACAACCCACTTATAATGGCAGCTATTAATTCATTTTCAATTGCATTTCTTTGAAAATGCTTCATCAATCTTTTTTATATATGTTTTTTTCATTACATATAATTTCATTTTTATGTAAAGCACTATTTTTCCCCTATTCCAACTATGCCACTACACACGATGTAAAAATAAACTGCATTCTACATGCCGGTTAACAAGTTGTTGCTTTATCCCTTTGGTACATTCTTTTCTGCACTTCAACCACCTTTTTAATTGGCACATAGTGTTTTTGTCCATTTGGTATAACAGTGTACATTTTAGCCTCGATTTTAGCGACATAGTCCGAAACCTGTAAATGCCTGCTAAGTATCATAGTGGCGCCTAAGCTTCCGCTCTTAAATTAAAAGGTCAATTCCTCTCAACTAATCTGTTCAATAATCTCTGATTATTCTATATGTGTATGTACTTCAAACTCATAGAAATTCGGTAATTTATTGCTAATTTTAAAGCACCGTTAAGATTAAAGCCCAATGTTATCACAAAACTGGATCCATTTATTTACATCTACTATTTAATTATTGTTATTAAAAATGGGTTTTTAGTCAAATTTAAACTAATGAAATCTTTTAAATTTGTAGATGGGAGAAAATTTCAAATTCAAATATATAAAGTAAGTACCAGAATAACGTATCATGTTGAGAATCATCTCTTTGTTTTCGCTTTTTCAGAGTAAAATTTATACACAGGCAGCTTTTAGTACCTCAATCTAACTTTGGAATTTAGGAGAGCCAACTATAAAAATATTATAACTGAAAAGCGACCTGATATAACAATCTTCGATTTTGAAAACGCATTACTTTCGAAACTTTGAATTTGAGACCTTCCCTAGTGGAAAACTCTTCTGGCAGTCTAAGATATCTTTCAAAAATTACGTTAATAATTTTTCAAGAACTCCCCCCCCCCCCCTGTGTGATGTGTTTTCCATTGTAATTAAAGTGGGAAATGATACTTTGAAAGAACCCCCCCCCGCGAATGTTTCACGTATTTGGTGAATGACCCCTAATGTTGAATCTGGCCCAGATCTGTTGAACATTTTCTAAAAATTGTCAGGGTGTCTGAAATCTCTCAATATAAGAAATTTACACCATAAAAATAATAGTTTTTACCTTTTTGTCTTGACGATCCAGTCTAGCCCGATCTGGCGCTGGTCAGCTTTCCATAACATACAAATTTCTAAATGTCAATCAGCTAATTTTTTTTCACCATCATTTTATAGTCCAGGCGCCCTGTCCAAAAAGGATCATTTCGGGAAATAAATGCTATCTGAAATTTGACTTCAGATTCTTGTAGTGCTAGCATATAGAACAAAAGCATATATGTTTGCGACCACGGCGTCGGAAGCACTGTGTGTGTAAACAATGGTCAAAGATTGCAAAACCAGGTTTTTTGTTTATTGTAACTAAGCTATATGTCTATCAGAAAAAAGTGTAATTAAAAACTGTAGATCTTACAAATATCTACAAAATGACGTATCGTACATTAAGATTTGTTCATTTGTTTACTTGGAAAAAAATTAAAACGGCCCGAAAGTGCCTTATTTTAAATATGCAATTATTATTGCAATAATTAATTAATGAGTGTAAAGCTTTCAGAAAATATGTCCCTTATCACCTTTAAGAAGTGTGCCAAACTTCAGCCCAAAATAATAATTAGTTTTCATAACAACTCATTTGTTATTAAAAAATTGACTATTTTTCAACGGAAATTCTACAGATTTTATGGATAGGATGTCAACAAAAAGTGGGTTATTATTCTCTACAGAAGTTGTGCTATGAAGTACACTTTTCGGCAAAACGATTTTTAATAATTAAATTGCATAAAAATGGCTTACAAAAGATATTAATTTTTCTTCTTATAACAAATGAAATAACTACGTCAATTTTCGTTTAATAAAGTTCAATTTTGTATCAAATATAGGAAAAGAGTTCTACTAATTGTTATAAAATTCACGAGGATATGCATTCTAAATTTATTGTTTATAATCGTGCCTGATTCACGGAAAAGCTCACAGAAAAGGATCGTGGGAGTTAGTGGTGGCGGGGTGGGGGAAGCCGCAGTGGCATGCCAGGAGCTCGCGCCGGGAATTGAATTCACGTGTTCAAATTGCAAACAGTTTTAATATCTCAGCAAAAAATTGATGTATCAAGATGTTTTTTTTTTAATTTGGACTAGCTTTCCGTGCTGGTTACAAATCTGTTGATTCCTTCTGGCAAAAATTAGATCTAATACCTTATGTTTAAAACTATTTTATTTATCTTCACTAATTTTGCCATTAATATATTGTTTATTGGATTGACTATAATATATACCTTATTTTTTTTCAATATTTTACATCTGAAAATTACTTTAGGAAAAAAAGTGTAAAAATTTTTTTAAATATTGTCTAATAACCATACGTACGCGACAGCGGCTTCCCCCACATCGCCGCCACAGACCGAGTCAATCCTTCTCCCATAATCAGTCAGCATAATCAACAACAAAATAATAATGCATTGCCTTCGAAATTTAATAACAAATAGGACAGCTCTCATTCTGTATTTGATGTAAATTTCAGCTCTGTAGCTTGAAAATTGTAGTAGCAGTAATTTTTGAAGAACAAAAAATACGCGCCGCCCCCACCGCAACTACAACAATTTTTTTTTAAATGTGTAGAAAAATAGCATTTATCGAATGAATTTCATCCCGATCCCATTGAGTGAAAATTGACAACGTTATTCTATTTGTCTATGACGAAAAAACATACCCTCTTTTCGTACCCATTTTTGTGCAATTTAGTAATGAAAAATCGTTTAGCCACTAAGGGTACTTGATAGCACAACTCCCGTAGAGAACAATAGTCTACTTTTTGATGAGATCCTATCCATCAAATCTGTAGAAATTCCGTTGAAAAATAGTCCATTTTTTAATAACAAATGAGTTGTTATGAAAACTGATTATTATTTTGGGCTGAAGTTTGGCGCACTTCTTAAGGGTGATAAAAGACATATTTTTTTTAAGTTTGAAACTCGGTTATTAATTATTGCAATAATAATTGCATATTTAAAAAAGGCACTTTCAGGCGGGTTTAATATTTTTCCAAGTAAACAAATGAACAAATCTTAATGTACGATAAGTCATTTTGTAGATATTTGTAAGACCTACAGTTTTCAATTACACTTTTTTTCTGATAGACATATAGGTTAGTTGCAATAAACAAAAAACCTGTTTTTGCAATCTTTGACCATTGTTTACACACAGTGCTTCCGACGCCGTGGTCGCAAACATAATATAGGCTTTTGTTCTATATGCTAGCACTACAAGAATCCGAATTCAAATTACAGGTAGCATTTATTTTCCCTAATTGGATAGGGCGCCTGGACTCTTAGGGAGGGCCCTTTCTTCACGGACGGTCACATTTTCACAATTTGACAGGGGTTTCAAATTATACAAAACGAAAAATCAATATTATAAAAATAATATTCTTTTTTTACCATCTCGACAGTCTTATAGTCTGTTAGAGATCTGGCGCTGTTCAGCCTTCAGATATATAAAAATTGCTAAGTGTCAATCATAAAGCTTTTCTCAGTCCATGCCAGAAAAATGTATAGAATATTTACAGAGATAAAAAAATGTATAATCCTAAAACAATTTTTTCAGTTATATCAAGTTCTCGAAATTTCTGTAATAAAAATTTAGAAATTTTTTCCTTGCAATGAAAAAAATTATCAAAATAATATTCTTATAGACTTAAACAAATTTTATTAAAATATAAGATACACGGTTTCAAACAAAAAATTGTAATGTAACTGTAGTGTTTCTAGTGAATGAGTGGCCATCTTTTATAGTCAGAAATGAATTATAATATTATTCTGTAGTCTACTGATAGAGTGCGCGATTTATAAGCTTGGGCGGTTAGGATTCGATTTCCGGTGCCTTGCGAATTTTCTGCAAAAGCGTTCTTCTATAGCGTTATATTTAATGTATAAGATAATATATTTAAAGAACGTATTTCCGTGTAGTATGGCCTACAGTTATTGGCACCAGGGTACTAGAAAAAAATAAAATATTTTTCAGTAATTTATTTATTATGAACTATATATATATATATATACAGGGTGTTTTTTTTAACTTGAGACAACGAAATATCTCAAAAAATACGCATCCTACGGAAAAAATGTCTGGAATAAAAACTTTTTATTTTCGAGGGGGAAAAAAGATTTGTTAAAATTTACCCCACCCCCACCCCCACAGGAGGCAGGGGTGGGGGTAACTTTGTAATTTCAAATGGCAACCCCAATTTTTTATCACAGATTCAGATTCTCCTTTACGAAATACGTAAGTTTTATTCGGAAAATTTGTTTC
>CAKNWT010332880.1:0-13329 GCA_932066315.1 Andricus coriarius
CCTTAAAAACATATGTAAAAGGTTTTTGAAGTTCATTGCACGGCTTTTCCTGTATTTGACCTTGAAATGACATTGAACCTGACGTGATGGAGGTAAATAGACCTCGGATTCATATTCAGCGCGTCAAAATACATAAGGATAAAGTGGTCTTGTCAAATAGTCATCACCTTTTTTTTTTTTGTAAACCAGTGTAATCTCCTAATGAGATAACGATGGTTATTGATCAGTTAAAAATGGTTTATTTATTCTTTTTGGTGTACCAAGGATAAGCGGACAAAACTGAAGTTACGTGGCGGTAACCTGAACATAACCTCAATGTAACCTAGAATAACTAATCCAATAATCAAACAGAGACGATTATTCGTGGCATTGGCCAAACAGAATGCAGGCTCACCTCAGGCTTCAAAAAATTATATTTACCTGGATTTGAGTATTCCGCCAGGATAATTAAAAGTCTAATTGAAGTTACTCTGTTCAATGTGTATGATAAAATTAAGATAAATTGATTGATTTGAATATACTCTGAGTCTATATATTTTTTCATTGTTATTGTACCTTGAAATTTTGAATTTTGTCTTTTTTTTCGTCTACACCGCAAACGTGAAGGCGCTCGAGACGCACTTCGACTGCCACGCCAGCTACATGAAGGAGAGGGTAGGCCACAGAGTCAAAGAAGTTAGAAAGAAGGCAGGACGTGAACGAAGAGCTAGTAGGGGAATTCACACAGAACAAGATGCCGTGGAGACTCCCTCAACCCAATCTGGAAAGAGACCGAGGGAGCCCATTCTGAGCCCCGTAGAGGCGACCACTACTAGGCCACGAAAGTAGAAGAAGTCGAGGACCTGCGGTGTAGCGGCGACCTCGACTCCCAAGAAGGAAGAGGGAGAGATACCGACACCTGTACCCAAGGTGACGGGAAGAAAGAGGAGGAAACAGAGACGAGCTCGACCAGAAGCGGTTTTAATCAAACCGGCTCAGGGCTCGAGCTACGCAGAGGTTATGAAGGACCTCAAGCGAAAGGTCAGACCTGACTCCCTTGGCGTAACAATTAAGGGTGTCAGGGAAACCGGGAGCGTAGAGGTCCTTGTAGAAGTAGGGCCCGCAACGGATGGCAGATCCAAGCTTTCCGCTGCGATCAACAAAGTTTTGGGTGAAGGTGGGAGTATGAGGGAGCTGGCCCCTCGCAATGAGGTCGAGGTATTGGACCTCGACACAACCACAGATGCGGAGGAGGTCGAGGCTGCCGTCAGAAGACATTTTGGCGAGCAGCCAACAGGCGAGATCAGGGCCAGCCTCACAAACAGGGCCTTCAGAGGAACTCTGAAGGCTTTTGTTTAACTAAATGAAGAAGCAGCGTCGAAATTGATACGTACGGGATACGTTAAGGTGTGATGGGTGTCCTGCCGCGTGCATATGAAGATGCAGGTCACTCGCTGTTACCGCTGTCTAGGCTTTGGCAGCATGGCAGCGGTTTGTAAGCGTCCTGATCGGACGAGAGGATGCTGGAGGTGCGGCAAGGAGGGACACAGTCTGCGGAGTGTGTAAACACTCTCAAGTACTTTCTCTGCGCTGCAAAAGAAGGAAAGCCCCGGACTGACCATCTTCCGGGGACAATGAGATGTGCATCATTCAGGTAGGCAGCCCCGATGAGGAAGCCGCCCAGATGATAGCCCAATTAGCTGCACCCAACCAAGATGTCGAAGGTCGACGAGCCCGATGTGAAGTATCACCGCACTACTGAGGATGATGTGTACATCTAGTTGGTATATAGTTAAGAAGAAGACGAAGAAGCAGCCCTTTCGAGGACAAGAAAACGGCACCCCTTGAAGTAATGCGAAAGCGTTTTCCGGGGAGACATCTGCCAAGAAGAAAGGGTGGTCGTTTTTAGTGGGTCCCTTGGTGGCATTATTACAATGACAAAGTTGATTTTGTATAATGTATAATTATACGCAAGGTATAATTTAATATTATATATGTCAGGTTCATTGTAGTGATGCGACCAAGATCCCCACCCTACCGAGAATTGCGGACCCTTCACGGTGTGATTTTGAACATTTTCCACCTTCCCTCGTAAAAACAAGGATTGAAATGCCTTGCCCCATCTTACCACAGTATTCGTCAATCTTTGCTCAACCTATTCAGGCGGGAGCGGGACAAAGAAACAAGCGCCGAAAACTTTTTGCGTCGGGTTGAAGAGGGTCCCCCCTGCAATGGTTTCGTTATAATTCTCATGCCTGGCCTACATGGCAACATTTCAAAACGGACTTCCTCATGATGTGCGGAGACATCAACTATCAATAATGTCTTGAGGAACAAGTCGCCACTCGTTATCAGGGTCGGGATGAGCGGACCGCTGATTTTCTAACCTGTTTGCAAGGATTGTTTCTGAAGTTTCAAGGGCCTGTTACCATGCACGAACAGATGGACAGGGCCCATCCTAATCTCAGACCTGATCTTTAAAGATCTATTCGCCGCGATAAAGGAGAGAGATCCTCTCCTAGTCCGGAAGATTCATTCTTCCCTGAATTCGCTTATGCCAAAAGCACTAACCCTTCTCGCGGAGTTGGTAAGACTGTTAGTGGAAACGCATCGAGCGGTATCAATTTCTCTCTGGAATCCTTGGTGATTGCGTTGGTGAAGCTGATGGATAAGCTGGGCACCCAGTACCAACACAAGTAAGGGCGAAACTCATAGTGAGAAGAGCTTGGCGCAGCCCTCAACAAAGCCTGACTTCTCGAGACGGAGTCCATCTCTGAGAAAGAGGGTCGAACCAAAAGCTGAACCACCTTGTTTCAATTGTGGTGGATCTGATCACGGTTGGAGAGCATGTGAAACTAGATAGGCCAAGTTTTGCCATAATTGTGGCAAGCACGGCCAAGTAAGGCAGACTTGCAACTGTGCCCATTGTCAGGGAAACCACTAAAGGAGGACCGTCTCAGGGTCGACGCCACTCCTTTTATTCCAAGACAGACCCTAATTTCTGCTATTAGTAATATACCTGACTCAACCCTATCAGATCCGACTATTAAAACTAAATTGACTCAGAACTCTTCTTCTGAAGCTAAAGCTGAATTGATTCAAAAATTTTCTTCTCAAGTCAACCTTATTTGACGTTCAATCACTTAGCTTCAAATCATGAATCGGGGAGGGAGACCTCCCCACCCTCAGTCGCTCACGTTAATTCGGGAACTCATGTTCCCACTCGTCTTTTTAAATCGCTGTCTCGTTCTAAATCACACCCATCTTTAAGTGCTGATTTACCAAACTCTCAGATGTTCAGGGGACGAAGGGGCAGATCAATAACAACTCTTCTGAAACTAAACCTGATCGTCTATCAGGTATTGGTACCAACTCGAGACCCTACGTCAGTATAGCGAATGGAGGTACTGAAATCCATTCATTGGTAGACACGGGTTCATCTAGAACTTATTTAGGGTCACTGGGTTTGCAGATACTCGGTTTCGGTGGTTATAAGATTGATTACTCGAAGGCAGGCGCTGTCATGATGTCATGATGGAACCACCCACTTAATTAAATTTAAGATCATACATGGCCTCACTGATACTTGCGTACTCGGCTTGGATTTTGCCGAAAAGTTCAGTTTCGTTCTGGATTTGCGTGAAAAGCAGTTGTGCCTGGCTGACGAGCCAATCATAAAATTTGCGTTTGGTCCCGCGGGCGAGAATGAGATCGACACTTGTAAAGGCATTGCATTGCTGGATGAAGCGGAGTAAGTTAGGTTAGGCCAGTTTTTGAAGGGTATAATAAAACCAAAACCAGATAAGTTACCCGCTGCGAAATTTGTCGACCATATGATCGACATGCAAGGGAACTCTCCGATTCGTGAGAGGAATCATCGCATGTCACCTAAAGTGTGTGACGCGTTAATCGCCGAAGCGAATATATTAATTGGACAAGATTTAATTGAGCCTTCACGTAGTGAGTGGTGCAGCCCGCTGGTAATGTCCCGTAAGCCAGACGGTAATTACCGTCTGTGTATTGATTTTCGACTGATTAATGGGGTGTCGAAGAAAGATGCGTATCCGATTCCGTTTATGGCGGAAATCTTAGACCGCTTAAATTCCGCTCGATACATCTCAACCCTAGATCTGAACAAGGCTTTCCACCAAATTCCTCTAAGTGAAGATAGTAAGCCAAATACGGCTTTTACTATCCCAGGAAAAGGGTTGTACCAATTCAAACGTATGCCGTTTGGTCTCACTGGGGCCTCAGCAACCTTTCAACCGTTGAACCAGGAAATGAGACCACACGTATTCGCATACCTCGACGACGCACAGTGGACCTTTTTTGAAATTCTGTCTCAAAATCGTAGAACTTTGGATCGGAAAGACCTTGAGGGATATTTTTTTTTAATTAAAGAAAAAACCTTTCCGAATATAGAAAAATTATAGAGAAAGTAAAAAAAAATAATTTAAACCTTGAAAATCTGTGTTGAAGATGGCATTTTCGGCAAAAAAAATCGTTTATTAAATACTAAAAACGCTTAGATTTTATATTTTATGTGCTATACATGTTTTTCTATAGATTTTTGCATGCCCAATCCAAATCTGATATGTAAATCGTTGTAAGATAAAATCCAAAATAGCGGATTCAATATGACGGACTAAAATTGTAAAAGGAACCCGATTTGACTGAAATTTGCTACAAGGGTGTTTTTTGGGTCGCTGATTTCAAATCCAGTGTGAAAATTCAAAAATTCAAAATTGCGGATCCAATATGGCGGAAGAACATTGTAAAAGGAAACCGATTTGACTAAAGAATGCTACTCAGGTTTTTTTTGGCTAGCTGATTTTAAATCCAGGGTCAGAATTAAAAAATTGAAAATGGCGGATCCAATATGGCGTACCGACATTGTAAAAGGAAACGGATTTGATTAAAACTTGCTACAAGGGGTTTTCTCGGGTCCTTGATTTCAAATCCAGGGTCAAAATGAAAACATTAAGAATGGCGGTTCCAATATGGCGGACCACAATTATAGAACAAAATGTATTTGACATAAAATAGCCTATCGGTGGGTTTGCAGGTGGCTGATTTGAAATCCAAAGTCAGAATTCCAGAATTTAAAAAAGTGATATTGGATCCGTAATTTTTTATTTTTTTATTTTGACCATGGATTTGAAACGAGCGACCCGAAAAACCACCTTATAGCAAATTTTAGTCAAATCGATTTCTTTTTACAATTCTGTTTCGCCATATTGGATCTGCCATTTTTAATTTTTTAATTCTGACCCCGGATTTAAAATCAGCTACCCAAAAAACCCGAGGAGCATTTTTTAGTCAAATCGGTTTCCTTTTACAATGTTCTTCCGCCATATTGGATCCGCCATTTTTATTTTTTTATTTTGAGACTGGATTTGAAATCAGCGACCCGAAAAACACCATTGTAGCAAATTTTAGTCAAATCGGGTTGCTTTTACGATTTTGGTCCGCCATATTGGATCCGCCATTTTGAATTTTCAAATTTTGACCTTGTATTTGTAATCAGAGACCTGAAAACCCAACTTGTAGCAAATGTTAGTCAAATCGGTTTCGTTTTACAATTTCAGTCTGCCATATTGACTCCACCATTTTGGATTTTATCTTACAACGATTTACGTATCAGATTCGGATTGAGCATGTAAAAATGTATATAAAAACATGTATAGCACATAAAATATAAAATCTAAGCGTTTTAAGTATTCAATAAACGATTTTTTTGCCAAAAATGCCATCTTCAACACAGATTTTCAAAGTGTTCCGGCGATTTTCAGCGTGATCGTCGTCGCTGAAACCTTTGACGAACACTTGTACTGGTTGGAGCAGACCATTAGTCGCTTAAATGAAGCAGGGCTGTGTTGTCGTCACCTGGGAAGTACCGTGGTTGGAAAGAAACCAACGGAGAGTTTCTTAAGTACCGGAACAATCTGTTGTTAGAGGACATCATGGACGACTGTGATGCTTGAAAACTGGTGGGTCCTAAGAACCTCCAGTCAGACCTGGTGCATGAAGTGCATTGCACGCCTGAAGAAGGCCATTTAGGTAGGGAGAAGACCTGCCATCGTGCCGCACTTCGTTATTATTGGCCTGGCATGTTCAAAGACATCACGTCCTTCGACAGAAATTGCGAGACATGCCAGCTTAATAAACCTCAGCAAGCCCAATTGCGTGGGTATATGACCCAGCGAATAGTCCAGGAGCCATGGACAGTCGTGGAAACCGATATCATGGTCCCTTTCCCTCGGAGTAAACAGGGATATGAATACCTACTAGTATTCCAGGACTTATTCTCGAAATGGATCGAGTTGGCACCCTTGAAAAAGGCCAATGCGGAAAGCATTAATAAAGCTTTCCTTGAACTAATTGTGACTAGGTGGGGAACACCTAAAATGCTCCACTCAGACAGTGGCACCGAATTCAATAATAACGTGGTGAACGACCTTGCTATGGAGTTCGGTATCCACCGCTCGTTGACACCACTTTATCATCCTCAGGCTAATCCTGTGGAGAGAAACAATAGAGTTCTCAAAACTATGATCAGATCATTCATTGACCAAGATCCTAGAAATTGGGACCTCCATCTCAATGACTTCCGATTTGCCTACAACACGACACTTCATAGTACCAACCGAGTGACTCCAGCGTTTCTAAATTTTGGCCGGGAGCCCCGTCCGTGAAAAACTATTCGCAGTTTATGGGAGGGGGAGGCTGAGTTGGCACCACCTGACCTTCAAGTCTGGATAACTCGGAGAGCGAGATTAGAGCACTTGAGGGAACTGATGATTAAGTTCCAAGATCAAGACTTCTTGAAACAAGCTAAGTATATCGTTTTCCTACTTGGATACACCTGTCATGATGGTGTATGGAACCCGAGGTCTGGCAATTAATCAATTTCAACAACTCTTTTGTTTGTTTTGACAAGTTGAACTGCTGTCACCAGGGACTACGAAGAGGAGATTTTCCTGGCGCATGCGTAGTGCATGGGCTTCCAGCATGTTCAAGAGCGCTCGGAAAAACAGGAGCAAGCGGCCGCTTGCTGCCTTTTTCCTTAATCGTTCCTCTCACTCAGTAATTCTACGCTCTCACGCGAGTGGCGCTCTGACACTTATGAGGGGGAAAACGGAGACGCCACTCTAAAAGTCATTCGTGATTCTAAGCTCCGAGATAGTACCTCGAAAAATTGCACGAGCAATCAATTTGGAAACCGAAATTTTGAGTAATTGATAATGTTTATATTGATTAATAGGGATGAGAGGACGATCAGCAGTGGGACTCCCATGCTGTTTCGAAGTAGAAAATCGAACGAACCTCTCTTTCTATCTCCACACGCTAGAAAAAGAGGTCCGTTCGATTTTCGACTTTCGACACGGTATCGGAGTCCCACTGCAGGAGGAGAACGGATCCTGCCACGTTGAAATTTGTTAGTTGCAGACCTCGGATAAGGTCATTCTTCTTTGACTCGCGTTCGTGGTGGACGAATCAACTCAAGGATGACTTGCTAGACTGCTACGATGTATTTCGGTAGAAAAAGGCTCGGGATATACGCAAAATTTTAAAAGAGATAAAATGAAGACCTGATTTAGATTTTTTCAATCAAACTTTTATTAATTTGATCTTTTTTTTTAATCATTGAAGCTGGCTATTAAAGCATATTTGAAGCTTTGAAGCTGGTTATCATTGGCTATTTTGAGGTTTGGTTACAAAAGGTAAACACTAAGTTGAAGTGGGCCAATTATTTAAAAATTTAAATTTCTCGCAGTCGAATCACAAAACTCAACTTCATCTTAATGTTTTGCCTTGTGTAACGAAATCTCAAAATAGCAATAATTCCGTATATTTTGAAAATTGGTATTTCTGTAGAAAAGGGGTCAGGACATACGCGAAGTTTTAAGAGAGATAAAACTGAAGACCTGATTAACACTAGAAGTACCGGGATTTTCTGCCACCTTTGGTTACCACGAGGGGTCAATTGACCCCTACCTGCGTTCGATGTCAAATAATGATTTTAAACAGTTTCTACCATCAAATGTTGACGATAGAAGTATGCTATATTCATATTGCATCGTTGATATAAGTCAAGAAGAGTGGTGAGTCCTGAAAAAGTACAACAAAGGAGTGAAAATGCGTACCCCAGCGTAGTCCTACCGACTTCGCTTCTGCTGCTACTGCAACAGCAAGCTTAATCATTTGGTGCCGCTGTACTCCTCGATTCGAGTATACACCGTAAATTTCAATTTCCTGCAAATCGACTGTTCCGAAAAATAATTCACTAACAAATTTTTCCGTATACAGAGTGTATCAACTATATTTTACTTCGCTAGAGTGTCGCATCTCTATGTATTTTTGAATGGAGATACGACACGCTAGCAAAGGATAATACTGTTGATACAATCTGTTTTCGGAAAAATTGGTTAGTGACTTATTCTTCGGGACAGTCGAAATGTGGTTATTCCTAGTGCTTTACTATAGACGTAGAACGTTATACACCGGTAGTAGAACTGATAGCCCGAAAATGTTTTGAAGCAGACTAGAAGAAGAACCGACCATAAGGGCAAACTCCAGCAGGCAATATATAATCTATTTCCTGTTAAATAGAACAGCAGTAATAGTTTTGAGGATTAGAAATATCACACACATCTTATAGAAGCGATACAAATCAGACCTGCTTCGCAGAAGTGGAAGAAAGTAATAAAATACCAGCCAAAACGCTATAGGGGTCAATTGACCCCTGCCGGTAACCGACTATAAAAAGTCAATTTTTTTTAAAGTTCGCATCCAATATTTCCAAAAAAATCGTCAAATACTCCTATTTATAAATAAATAAAAGTCACAAAACGCCATCTCGCTGCAAGCAACCACTGCGGAGATTTACCACTTCAAAAATCGAAAGGGGTCAATTGACCCCGCCCGGTACTTCTAGTGTTAACATATAGGTGTGAATAGTGATTTTTTTATTCATTCGCGAAGATGGAAACATCAAAAGTGACGAATTTCAAAGTACAATTTTATATATTTCACCTTCAGAAATAAAAAAAGCCTCAAATTCAAAAAAGTCTGATTAAAATAATACATATAACCATTCTTCGAGACTTTCGAATCGTTATTTAAATCAGTGTTGAATTAAAAAAATTTTAAGTTACCTCATAATGTTCATTTTTTATGAAACTTTTAGGAATTTTATCTTTGATACACTTTTGAAGCTGAAATGTATACAATTACACTTTGGAATTTGTCATTTTGGAGGTTTTCTCAATTTTCGCTGATAAATAACTTCTAGAGAGAAAAATGAAAAAATCACGTATTTTCAGTATATGTACATCAGGCCTTCATTTGATCTCTATTACAGTTTCGTGTGCAAGAAAAAACAATGAAGAAATTCCAGAATTAAAATTACTATTTACTTTAAAGAAAGGAATGGATCGAGCAAGCTATAATTTTTAAAGAACTAATGAGGTAGCTGCTATTTTTAAAACAAATTCAGAAAGTGAAATACCAGAATCTTATATTACTATTTTCGATAAATATAATAAGGAATTGAAATTAGTGAGCAATTTAGATCCTAATGTTGAACCTTGGCTATATCCCTTATTTTATCCTCATGGAAATCAAGGCTATATTACTAATATGATTCGCTGTGATAGTCATCAAAGGAATAGAAATCATACAATTTCAAGAGCAGCTTTTATAAAAAAAAAATAGCGATAAGAGATGATGAATTTACTCCATTCTTATATGATGGAAGATTATTTCAACAATGGGTGGTAGATAATTATGTGAAAGTAGAAAAAGATATACTACAATATTGTGCATATCATCAAAAACAATTACGAAGTGAAACATACAAGGGATCAGTTGATAACATGCATAACAGAGCGAATGAAAATGATACACATGTTGGAAAAATGATGATATTACCATCAACATTTATCGAATCCCCTCGCAATATGATGCAACAATATCAAGATTCCATGGCCATTGTAAGTAAACATGGTAAACCAGATTTGTTTATAACAATGTCAGTTAATTCACAGTGGAAAAAAATACAGGAAAATTTACTGCATAACCAAACTGCTGCAGATAGACCCTACATTGTAACGAAAGTATTTGCTTTGAAAGTTAATCACTTAATACAAACAGTTACCACACATTCATTTGCTGGTTATATTGAAAGACAATTCAAAAATATTAACACCCGAACGTGTGGATCGTTATATTTCAACCAAAATTCCTGATGAAGATGTAAATGCAACATTGTATAGAATAATAATGCAAAATAATATTCATGGACCCAGCGGAGGCTGGTGTTTGATTGATGGAAAATGTTCAAAACATTTTCCAACAAATTTACAAGAAGAAACAACAATGGAAGATAATAGTTATGTACAGTACCGCAGATCAAATGCAGGATAAACGTATGAAAGACCAAATGGATATAATGTTGACAATCGCTGTTTTGAATTAATGACGGACTGGCGTGGGCTAGGGAAGAAGTCATGTTCAGTCAAGTTATACTCAACGAAAATGAACCAGACAATTTCTCACCGGGATCCCGCACTTCTCAAGACCTTGCCTCGATTTAGTTCAGGATACGAGTCCTCGATCCTATCAAATGAGGCACTTCCTTGATGTCCAAAAAAAGTTTTTGGTTGTTGGTGAAAATTAGCACAGATGTAGCCTCCGGAAGCTACGACCACGATCGTTCACCGAGCGATCGATCCCGACGCGACCGGAGGTGATACGTCATCCGACTCGTCACTTCCTGCAACAAATTGATCTCCCATCGTTGCAACCCCGAAAACCAGCCACCCAGCCTACACCTGGATAGTAACTGAGCTCTCTCAGATAAGGGGACCCGGCAGCCCCCCACCAAGGCACGATCAAGCGACAACATGAGTCACCACACAAGCCAAAATGTAGCCCCCAAAACTCATAAACAGAAAAGGAACCTTGAACGAGAAGAAGCATTGGGAGGATTCCATGCGATGATCAATGAAGCCCGAAGGTCAATCAAAGGGAAACAATATAATCAAATAAATTATTAACAATCGCTTTGTTGTTCCATATTGTCCAAAACTTTCACAATTATTCAATTGTCACATAATTTTTGAAGTTGTTTCAAGCATTAAGTCCGTTAAATATTTATATAAATACATTTAGAAAGGATATGATGCAGCTTCAATAATTATCACAAACAATAATGGAGAAACTGCTATTAATCATGATGAAATAAGTCATTATTAGGAGAATAGGTATGTAGGTCTAGTTGAAGCTGTATGGAGAATTTTAAGTAAACCATTATCAAAAAAAAAGTCACAGCATTAATCGTTTGCCTATATATTTACCTCATGAACAGAATGTTCTTATTCATGAAGGAGATGTTCTTAATAATCAAGTTTCGTTTAATTTGGAAAAAATACAAAATTATTGGATTGTTTTGATTTAAATTCACGTGATCCTGAAACGAATCAATATTATTATACAGAAATACCTGAGCACTATACTTGGAATAAAAAGACTCAATGGCAAAAATGAAAGCGTACACTGTTAGAAATTTCTATAGCGATTTTACTATAAATGTATTGGAAGCAATATGCATATACGTGTTGTAAATTTAATATACCATCGTCTTGTAGAATTAATATACATGTCTAGTAAAACACAGTGCGTGAAAGTTGAAAGTTCTTTGATGCACCCAAATCTGGTCAAATATTTAAAACTAAAGTAATAAATTAACATTCATCGATTACATTCTTATTTATAATCAAAGTGCAACGTACGGGTGGAATTTTCTTCAAAATTCACCGTAAATGTCAAAATTTTAACTTGAGTACCGATTTTTTTAGGTTAGGTGTCTTAATAATTCGCTTAATTGAACTTTTCCACTTAAAACCCAGTATGACTTATGTTGAACTAGAAAAAAATATTATGCTTTATCATTTAGAATTCAAAATTGCTGCCATAATTATTTTTAATTTATTGAAAGTGAAATTACCTGACTTTTCTAAAAGTTTATCAATATACATGTATATGAAATTTACTATACAGCCTCTTAATTTATATTTCATAGACCGAGT
Organism: Andricus coriarius; assembly: GCA_932066315.1. Lineage (NCBI taxonomy): Eukaryota > Metazoa > Arthropoda > Insecta > Hymenoptera > Cynipidae > Andricus > Andricus coriarius. The sequence goes on from CAKNWT010332880.1 coordinate 12,072, forward strand.
TTTTAGATTTACTATACAAATGTATAGTAAATCTATATTAAAATTGCAAACATTTTCAACAATGTATATAGAAAAAACAATGGGAAGAATGTATTCGGTTAATCCATGCCAACTAGAGTTATTTCATCTAAGATTACTGTTACTAACAGTAAAAGGTGCAACATCATATGAATCATTGAAAAAAGTAAATGGAGTGGAGTGAATGGAAAAGAGCAATTGAAGAAAGTATTGTGTGGATGATGCCTCAAACATACTTCGTCGGTTATTTATTAGAATTTTGATTCATTGTCGACCAATACATCCAGATGAACTTTAGGATGCATTCAAGGAACAAATGTCACAAGGTTATAGAAGAAATCATGCCAATATTGATGCACAAAATAAGGCTTATAGAAGTATAAAAAAATTGCTATCTGAAGAAGGATTTCAGTTAACTTATTTTACAGGATTGATGGATATAGAAGATGAAGATAATGTTCTTTACACGGCAAACGATATAAATTTGAATGAAGAAATTAATATTGCAGAAGAAAAATATCATAAATTAAATTTGAGGCAGAAGAATGTTGTTGATTCTGCATTAAAAGCAGTAGATTATCATAGTGGAAAATACACCAAATGTACATACATTGATGGACATGGAGGCTCAGGCAAAACTTTTGTATACAAAACTCTTTGGCATTTATTAAGAAGCAAAGGAAAAAAAGTTTGTAATATGGAATTTACAGGAATCACTGCAACTTTACTTCCAATGGGAAAAACAGTTCATTAAGTTTTTGGCTTACCAGTTCCACCATACGGTGATTCATCATCATTTATTAAGGTTCAATCTAAAGAAGGCCTGTATCTTAAAGATATTGATGTATTCATTTGGGATGCAGCACCTATGGCTCCAAAGTATGCATTGGAAATCATGGACAGAACACTAAGAGATATCACAATGTCAAATGTTATATTTGGGGGTAAGATAGTTATTTTAGGAGGTGATTCCAGGTAAGTATTGCCAATAAAAGAACGAGGTACAAGATCAGAAATTATTCATTTATCAATAAAGAATAGTAAATTATGGAAGCATTTTGAAAATTCACATTGACAGTCAACATGAGAGCTTTGCCGAAGGAATCTGAATTTGCTGATTTATTGTTGAAAATTGGCAACGGTGAAATGAATGATACAAATGATTTCATTGAATTACCAGAAAGAGTGATTGCACAAAGAAATGCAGACATCGTTCAAAATACGTACGGAGACCTTATTA
>CAKNWT010332880.1:13429-45245 GCA_932066315.1 Andricus coriarius
TCACGGAGTAATTGCAATAGTTTTTCTTGCAACGATCAATACTTTAAAAAAATATAATACATATCGACAACGTGCGCTGAAGGCGACTTCAAGCGCATCCATAATCGATTAAGGAGTACTGCTTAAACGATGATGGATTCTTGATTATGGACGCTTGAAGTCGCCTTCAGCCCACGTTGTCGATAGGTATTATTTTTTTTTAAGTTTTTATCGTTTCAAGAAAAACTATTGCAATTACTCCGTGACCTTCTAACCCAAAATTTCACGTAGAATCCGAATCTCAACAAGTTAAATGTTCATCTTCCCTTTTTAATGAGTTTTTCTAGCATGATACGGAGAGGATACTATGTGGATACTATAGCGATACGCTATAGCGTATCCGTTCCGTTCATTCGGTCTGCTAGGGACCTGCCATTTTATCTGCTAGAAATGTTGATGTAGACGAAATTAATAAAAGAGTAGTTGATTTATTGACCAATGATGGAGAGAAAAATATATAAAAGTATTAACTACACTGAAAATTGTGATAATGGCAATGTTCATGAGGTGATTTTACCAGAATATTTAAATACTTTAGTACCACACTGTTAAAAATGTTATGAATTTTAATACACGTTAATACATGAAGTGTATTTGAAAATTAATGCACTTGTAAATTTAAATTAATTTAATACACATTTATATTAAAATCATTTACTATTTATACCAAAATTAATATATTTTTATAAGAAAACTGAAACAATACGCATGTGTATTAAACCTAAGCGTTATAGCGCATGCGTCGCGCAACGCTGCCGACCCCGACATGTCAGCTGATGCCAGCCGTCAAGCAATTCGCAGTTTGGAAACAGTGAGTGTTTCCAGTGTGTTTTTTTTTCAGGGATTTCAGGGAATTCCAGGGATTGTGAGTGAATTCCATGGATTGTGAGAAAATCCCAGGGATTGAGAGTGTTCACAATCCCTAAAAGTAGCATGTCGACGTCATCCCTTATACTTGTAAGATTATAGCTCTTAAACAGATAGGCTTAAATTAAATTTTTTTGATGTTAGTTTTCTTGACCAGGGTAATAGGTAATAATTATTAATTATTATTATTATTACGTATTACCCTGGTCAAGAAAATTAACATCAAAAAAATTTAATTTATACCCAAAAATACAATACCTAAATTATAGTAAATATACATCTGTATTAAAAAATCATTTACTTTGTTGTAAAATTATTACAGAGGTGTATACAACTTAAAGCACATGTTTATAAAAATGACTACACATGTATATTGAATTTAACACACATGTGTATTAAGTTTAATACACATGTGTATTAAATTTCAGATATGTATTTGAACTTTCAAATTTGGTGGTATCTTAAATTTAATATACGTATCTGAAAAAAACTTCCAATACATGTGTATTAAACTTAATACAGCAATTTTTAACAGTGCACCTGGTTTACCACACCATGAATTGCGTTTGAGAATTTACTCTGTGATCATGCTTATAAGAAATCTTAGCATAAATGAAGGATTATGCAATGGAACGAGATTATTAATTCTAGATTTGTCAAACAATTTAATTAAATGTAAAATATTAACAGGAGACAAGTGTGGAAATATTGTGTTTTTGAATCGTGTAACTTTATATTGTAACAACTCATACCCTTTTACCTTCAAAAGAAGACAATTTCCCATTAAACTCGCGTTTGCAATTACTATAAACAAATCTCAAGGACAAAAATTCAATCAAATTGCCATATACGTAAGAAAAGATGTTTTTCATCATGGTCAACTGGATTTTGCATTATCAAGAGTACGCTCATTCGATTCAATCAAAATAGGGTAGATGTACCGTTTGTGGCCCCTGTACCGCTTGTAGCCACTTTGAGATTCATAAGTAAATCTTAAATATTTAGTTCTTACTATAGTAATATTTAGTATATTTATAGGATTTTTTTATGTTGGCAACAATGTGAAGTCTTTTCTATACGCAGTTTAAGAAATAATTTAATGGCCACTACTGGTCAAACAGGAGTTTAGATTAAATATTATTAATTTTTTATAATAAAATAAGGTTCAAAGGTTTGAAATTTTAATCATTCGATTATTGATACACTAATAATGTTATTAATGCATATTTCGTTATGAAATATTTTATTTAGGTTAATTTAATTCTTGATCAAAGATACGAAATTGCTTAAAGTGGCAACAAACGGTACATCTACCCTATACTTAGGAAATCAAAGAAGTAATAAGAATATAAAAAATGTTGTTTATACTAAAATTTTAGAATAAGCTCACAGAAAAAACGAAATGTAATTTTTACAGCGATATCCGAGGAATCTTTACATGCAACAAAAATTAACTTCACGTGATAAGAGTTACTCACCACATGGAAACTGGTTACCATATCAACTCTATTAAATATTGTTTTGTTTCGATGCGAAAAAATTCAGCTTTATCTACTTGAAAATTACATTCCAAAGAAATTTTCACTTCTGTTTTTCCTGTGCTAGGGTAAGTGTACCAATTACTGCAGGTGTACCTATCACTGCGTTTTTTTCGTCTAATCAGAATAAGCTGAGTACAAATAATTTTTTCGACAGCAAAAAATTCCTAAAATCAATCAGAATTTACTCTACTGTATAAAAAAAGCCAAAATATCGCTAAATTAGTTATATAATCTTAATAAATATTTTTAAAAAAACATTCATATAACTTGGAAAATCCACCATTTTGCTTCTATTTCAGTTACCGGAGTACTGTCCTTTGGTCAGCTTTAGATTTATTGCATAACCTTGTACGCAGTAGAGGAATGATTTTTTTTAAATCATAATACTTATTTGAATATAATCAACATTTAAAAACATGTAAATTGTTTCATTAATTAAAAAATCAAGCCCGCAGCAATAGGTACACATTTATTACGGTGGCGCTCATTACTGCGGTCCGAAATTCAAGCCATATGTACCTAATACTGCGGTGTAACAACATGTGAACCTAACCTTCGCTTTAAGTTTTTGATTGAAATGATAGGTTAATATTTTTGATTTAATTTGTTGTTAAACGGTGGCTACATTGAAAAAAAGTGAAAAAGAAGGAACCAAAGAGGAAGCCAAAAACTAAAATGAAATCTTTAAAAAGATATTCTTACCGAAAAGAAAATTTGCTGCGCTTGCCGTGAAAAGGGGTTATGCAAGGAGAAACTTTTGCAGCTCTATCACGAAAATATTCGATACTAGAATAAAAAATAAGAGCCCACTGTAAAAGAAAATATGCAGACAAAAACCCTAGGCCGAATACCATTTTATCTAAAGAAGAAGAGAGTCTTGTGAAGTGGATTTTCATTTGTGCCAATCGAGGATTTCCTGTAACTTGCGAAATTATATTTCTTTTGTGGTTAAATTATATTTGGGAAAAAATGGCTTATCAACAAATGCATTTTTTAAAATAAAAAAGTTATTTATTTGAGAGATATTTAACATAAAATTGTTAATTTATGATTTATATGCTCGTAAATAAATGAAATTTAAATCCGCAGAAATAGGTACCTCAGTTTTCAGTAATACGTACACGGTCTTTTTTCAACCGTAGTAATAGGTACAATATGTTCTTTTTTCAATTTTTTACATTTTTAATACCTTATGTTAGGTTCTCGTACTTGCCAATTTTTTTTAATGAACAATATTGTTTCAATGTAAAATAGGTGAAAAATTGAATTGAAGTGAGGTTAAACCATGACACCGCAGTAATTGGGACACTTACCCTATATTAATTAATATATCATAAATATTGTAAAAGTAACATCTTACGTTTCAGATATCACATTTAATTTTTCATTTAATTTCATAGTTAAATACTTTTTCATAACCATTTTTTTAATTTCTAAGTCAAAATATTTCTTTGAAATATAATTTTTTATTTACATAATTTTTAATTCAACTTAAATTGATAATCATGAATTATAATACAATTAAAATACAAGTTTTCAATTTTAATGATTCAACAAAGAGAATTCCCATTTATGAAGATGTATTTATTAATTCATATTTTATAACAATTCTATTCATCCAAAATTTATAACATACGGTGATTAATGTAATTTTATTAAAAAACAAAACTTAAAATGGATGATTTTTAAATCGAACGAAAAAATCACACTATGTATTTTGGGTTGTATGGGGTGAATCAAAGATGCTGGCACGCTGAGAGCAAAACAATAATACAAATAACATTGTGAGGAACTTCATTTTTATAATAAATTGGAAAAAAATCTATTTTTCAACATAAGTGTTTCTGGTTAATACACTTTATTCTTTAACAGATATATAATTAAATAATGAAATCGATACGAAAAAAATTAATCATTTTATTGTTTACTTAAATAACTTTTATAAAGTTAAAAATAATATCGAAAAATATAACTTTCATAAAAAATACATTTTTAAAACTTATTGCTAAAATAAAGTTTATTGATATGTAATTGGTATTATTGCTTGGCTATCGGCGGGCAGATATCTTGCCAGCTGACGTCACAACGTGAAATACCTAATTGACTAACTCAAAGATCGCACGTCGAATAAGGAGTACAACAACGAGTCAACAATGGAATTCCATTAACATGACAATTATAAAAACGGAAAAACAGAATAAATTATGTTAATTAATAAAAATATAATTTTCAATATTAAGTTTTGAAAATTTATATAATTTTTTACAAATACTTATCTATTAATACAAAAAAATTCATTATTTCAGAAATAATGTGAATTTCAGCGGAGGCATGTATTGAATTTATAGATGCATTAATTTATAAGAAAGAATTCGCAAATAAGTTTTCGAACGATCAGATTTTTTGAAAAAAAAGGTGTATATTGGTATAAATAAATAAATTAATGATTAATTCTGCAAGTCTGTACTTTCAAATATTGAAATTCACAGAAAAAACTAAAGTTAAATTTTGTTGCATGTAAAATTTTCCGCTGATAAAGTTTACATGCTATTTGGCGAAAGATTATCCTACGATGGAATAAAAGCTGTCGTCTGCTACGCCCATAGCAGCAATGGGAAAACGACCAACTATGAGTGGATTCGAGCTATAAATCAGGACACCAGATTTGAAACAACTATTCGCTCACTTCATTATTAATTTGAAAATAATAAGACTTATAAAATACATTAGTTAAAATGTGTTGCAGGTACATTTTGGAACGTTTAAAAATTGAATGTATTTCGGTGAAAGTTTAAGCGAGGCTAGGAAAATAATTCTGACAGCCGGGAATCCCTATTCTACTCCAATTTAATTCAGTTAAAAGACGGTAGATAGCGCTGGCGTCCTCATTCTCGTGACTTTTCGAATAAAAATGGAGCGATAATGAGGCGAAAGATTATCCAGGCTAGGTTAAAAATGGAAAATTATCTTCGATTCGTGTAAAGTTTTACCGGCAAGGTTATTTTTTGTTGCGGCGAATCTTTCACCCGGAATCGATGTAAACTTTATCTTTCGTTTTTTCTGTGTTATACTTGTTTTTCATTACCATCCCAATGAACATGTGGAGGTATATACAAATTATTACTATATAAAATATAAATTAATGCAATATAATTAAACAATGTTACAAATTTATAAAATTAAGAACTACACATTTATTCAAAACATACATTTTATAATACTGGATTATACAAAAAGTTGATCAAAAAATATTATAATAGAGATAAAAAAATGATGCATTAAAAACAAATCTTAAATGCTTCATTAAAAAAAAAAGTTATATTATTCAATTTTAAAACGAAATTCGATTTTCCTTTGTGCGGGAAGTTCAAAGATACATTTTATATAAGTATTTCTATAATGATATAAGTGTTTATTAAAATAATAAAAATTTTGATATCATATTAAAACTCTAATATTATTATTAATTTCTGATAATGAATATATTTGTGCAAAATCGTGCTAAATTTTCATTATGATTACAAAAACGAGAATGAAAATCAATATAAAGTATAAGATAAAAGAAAATAAACAAATATGACATTTTTTTGTTATAGGATTTTATTTTAGGTAATTAAAAAATATAAACGAAATTTGAAATTTTACATTTATTACTATAAGATGAAGATATTTTTGTTACATCAACATAATATTTACATTTCATAAAGAAATAAAATAATAATATCAATATTTACATGAAGGCATACAGGAAAATAACTTGTTGAAAAATATTGTACAGATTTTTATTTAAAAAAATTTAATTATGTATTTTACGTAATGTGGGATAAATCAAACAGACCAGCACGTAGACAAGAAAAAAATAATGCAAATAATATAGAAGATAGCTTTATTTTTGTTAATAACTATTAACAAATATTATTCGTTTTATTATTTACTCACACAAATTTTGAAAAGGTATAAAATAATATTCAAATATACATTTCATGAAAAATTAATTTTTTCCATGTTGTTGAAAAAATAAAGTTTCTTAAAATGCAATTGGTATTATTGCTTGACCTTTTACAGGAAAACATCTTTCAAGATAACATCAACACGTAAAATACACAATTTGACACCTAGTGGGCATGAAATTTAAGAACGGAATTGGAACGTCCTAAAAACGTTTCTTGGACGTACAAGACAAAAGACGTTATTTGAACGGTTCAAAAACTGTCCTAAAAGTCAGGCCAAATAATGTTCTGAAAACGTTTGATGTTCCAAATACGTCCTTAAAACGTCTCTGGAATATTGTATGTGCAAGAAACGTAATTTGGACTGACTTAGGACGTTTTTAGAACGTTCTAATAACGTTTCTGGACATTTGTGCCCACTGGGCATTTGTTTAAATAATTATTCAGAGACTAAATATAATAAGCTATCATAATTATCACATCGTAAACGAAATTAGAAAAATATATTTTCTATTGCACAAAAAAAAATGTTTACAATTTTTTTTTCATTTTTTGGAATGAATCTCGAATCAATTAAAAACAAGCACCACAAATGCGAAGGACAACTATCATTACAATTTTATAACATTACATAATTCAAGTTGCAACATCAGATGAGAAGATGGCCGCAGGCCGAAGGACAGGCAATAACAAAAAAAATAAAACTGTAATAATTGTTTACTTATTTTATAACTATGAAAATTATTGTATTACACTATTGATTTTTATAAAAATTATTATAAATAATTATATATTTTATTCTTTAAATTCATAGGTTTCGAGATATAAAAAATATTTTAAACATACACTTAAGGTGTCTCATTATTATAATTCATTTATAATAATAATTAACTGCCGTTTCATTAAATTACGGCAAAATCCAATAGAGATAGATTACTATAATAACAAGTTATAGATTAGTGATAAAATAAGTGAAATAACTTCATTTGTTAAAACTATATTACACTAATAACACGCTATAGCAGGGGTCGGCAGCGAGGGAAAATTTGTCGAGTCCAGCTCTTTTAACACGTGTTACTCCAGAAACTTCTCCTCGCTAAGGACCCCTGCACTATAGTATGATACCTCCATGGGACTGCAACATAACTTTTGTTGTTTAACCCTAAACATGCAGCTATCTTGCATTTCATACAAAATAAATAAAAATATGAAATAACTAATAGGCTGGACAATGGATATCACTAGGGGCCTGAGAAGCACAAAAAATGACGAACAATTACATTATATAAAAAATTATTCATAAAAAATATATGAAAATTTATACATAAAATCAAATGTTCGTGAATAATAAAGAAGAAAAAGCTTGACGCGCGCAGGGCGCGAGCTTTTTGGCTCTAGTAATTCTTTAAAATTGTAGTGTGCCGGACCCCAACCTAACCCCCCTTGTCAGTTGAACATAACCTGAGGTAACATTCACTTGGCAGATTCACGCTCACTTAAAGTTGCTATGTGTGCATCGTATTTTTACCATTGGGTGTGATCTTTTGAAACCTCCATTACATATTGAATTTCAACCCATTCATGCGCACATTAATGAAAAGTAGATTGCATATATAAATTATTTCAGGTTAGTCAGTCGCATTCAACTCTATTCACTCAGTATTTTAAAGAATGCGGAATGGCAGATTCAAAGCACCTCGCACAGGTGACAGATTAAAAATGTGGCCAATAGGTTGGATTTTCATTCTCTCAATCTGAAAATGACAGATACGCAATTCAAACCGACTTGCTTTCTATCGGTTTTTTTTCCTGTTACGTAGGTAGAAAAGGACAACCTATATCGCTTTAGCCATCTAGAAGGCTGTTCTATAGTTGAACCTCAAATATAGTCAGTATGCACATCTAGATGGTCAGACTAACCTTCCATTTTTCTCCACGTATACAAAAAAAATCCAGAGCATAGTTCTAGCAGTCATCCCCGAGCACGATTATATCCTACTCAACGATCAGACGTTAGACGCGACCGGCCTGACAGGCGACTACCTCACAGTGGGACAGGAGCACATCAAAATTGGCAAAAACTAAAAAAACTATCCATGAAGCATAAAACTCACTTTCTAGTTGTTTTTTGCGTCGCTGATTCTAAATCCATTAACAAAACTTCGAAATTCATAATGGCGGCCCCAATATGGCGACGAATTTTTTTTTAAATTGTTTTTTTGCGCATGAAACTCATTTTCTGTGTGTTTTTTGGGTGTCTGATTCCAAATCCACCGTAAAAACTTTAAAATTCAAAATGGCGGATCCAATATGGCGACCACATTTTTAAAACATTATTTTTTTTTATACTCAAAAAATGGTTAGTTCTGACAAGAAGCTCTTTATTAGTAGAGATGGTATTAGCTGCGACAACCACTTCGATGGTAAAAGTAACTAAACAGTTAAGTGCGGCAACAAGTCGCCGTTAGTAATCCTACGTAGGTTATATTAGTAACGATAGTAATTCTAGGCACAACAAATAAAGTAGTCACATGTACCACCAATTTATTTTCCAAGAAATAAAAGTAGTAAACGTTACAAGTTTTCCTCCTTGGCGAAATTGGCAGAACTGAAACTGAGACTGTCGCATCGATCTAAATGTTTGAATAGACTTACTAATACTGCCAGTCTGTACTTTTAGATATTGAAATTATAGTTATTTTTCATTACCATCCCAATGGACATGTGGAGGTATTTTAACATGACGTTTTATCAGGACCTGGTCTCTATAGAAAGTCGCCAGGACACTCTTGTGTTCACTAATTATAAATTATAGTGAAATCTACTATAATTTCAATATTGAGAAGTACTAACTTCGCAATAACCTACGAGCCATTAATTTTAATAGTAAAATTTTCTAATTTTATTAGTGTGGACTACTCATTTAAATAGAGAAACTCACTTATTTTAATAGTAAGGACTACTATTTTAAATAGTAAAACTTACTAATTGTAATAGTGTGGATTACTATTTTAAGAAGTGAGATCAACTAGCTTATTTGTAAGACTAACTAATTTAATAGTTAGACTTACTGATTAAAGTGGTAAGGCTTACTACCTAAAAATAGTATGTACCATCGAAGGTTGTCGCGACAACAAGTAAAGTAGTAAGGACAACTACTACAATTCTTGCGAATAAAAGTAGTAGCCCCAACCAATTAAATAGCAGCGGCATATACTACAAACTAAAGTAGTTGGCCCTACTACTTTATTAGTTCGCCCAACCAACTATTTTTTTCAGTGTATCAAACTCATTTTCCAGTTGTTTTTTGGTTCACTGATTCTAAATCTATCATCAAAACTTCTAAATTCAAAATGGCGACCAAATGAAAAAATTTTTTTTTTATCAATCTCATTTTATAGTTGTTGTTTGAGTCGCTAATTCTAAATCCATAGCATCAAAACTTCGAAATTCAAAATGGCGAATCCAATATGGCAACACCATTTTTAGAAAATGAATTGTTTTTCATAAAACTAATTTTCTAGTTGATTTTTTGGTCGATAATTCCAAATCCATCGTAAAAACTTTAACATTCAAAATGGCGGATCCAATATGGCGACCATATTTTTTTTAAATTATTTAATTATTACCAAACTCATATTCCAGTTGTTTTTTGGTTCACTGATTCTAAATCTATCATCAACACTTCTAAATTCAAAATGGAAAATCCAAAATGGCGACCAAATAAAATTATTTTTTTTTCATCAATCTCATTTTATAGTTGTTTTTTGAGTCGCTAATTCTAAATTCATATCATCAAAACTTCGAAATTTAAAATGGCGGATCCAATATGGATAATCTATGATAAAATATGTGTAAAGCAATAACAATTTCCTTTTACACAAATTTTGACCTTGAGTTTTGGCCAAATTTGATAAGCTTCTGTCCCACCAGCAGCGGACTGACGTGGACCCTCAGGACCCTCGCACCTGTTGGTGTGGCGCCCCTAAGGACACTTGGACGCCCCCTAGAACAGCTTTGTGTACGAATATATTTGTATAAACAAAGATATTGAACAATTAATGAAGCGCAACCAAAAATCTTCTTATCTCAGTCTTATCTCAGTCTCCTATACTGCTGGATCAGCTAATTAATCATAGATAAAGTACTTTTCAGAACAGATTTGAAATGTTTCTGTCATTTATTGACTCAAAAATTACAATATTCCAAAATCGTAATAATACGTGAAAGAAATCCATTTCTTATCTGACAAAATTAACCGAACAATGTTAAAGTTTTCTAGGAAAAATATTTTTATCATTTGCTAGAAATATAAACACTAAACTACGTTAGTATATATATAATATTACATATATATTTTGCAAGGTTGAAGTTTTGCGAAAATTTTGACAGGATTTTACAAAACTACTAAATAAAAACCAAAGATTTGAATGTTCAAATTAACGAAATATATCTTTCTCAACCGAGACTTGTATTCAAATATTCTTCCAGCTCTCTCAATATTTTCTGAATAAACAAAAAGTTTGAGACTTATTATTGAATTTTCCAGACAGTAGAATAATAATTTCGTTCATATCATAAGGATATAATTTAACACAACTTGACAGAATCGTTTTCGCAGAATTTCATTAAATTATTTTGCATCAGACTTATTTGATAGATTTTTTAAACTCTCGAATGAAAGTATAGCATTGTTTTCCTAAATATTGAACAGTGTGGTTGTTGCATGAGAAATAATATTTTGAACTTTTCCAGGACATGATGCAGCAAAGTCCAAAGAAATGTATCAATCATTACACTTATAATATTTTATTGTTCCGATATGTTCGAAGCCCATATTACTTGTTTGAAGGCAATGTATAAGAAGTTCTGAAAATAAACAGAAAGTACATCAAAACGACGTGTCTGAGCATATAGAGAGTGTGGGGGCGGGGGTGCAATAAAATTAATAACTTGCCGCCCGATCCGCCTCTTTTTTTTTTTGCTCAACAAAATATTTTTCGGTAAAAAGGCGCTCCTAACCATGCCTCTCATCCTGCGCCCAGAGACCCAGTCCGCCGCTGTGTCCCACTGTGCACCTCAAGCTATTTTCGCTTGACATTTTTAGTATTCGTTAATCAATATTAGCTCTTTCGAAACCCCCTAATCAGTTTTATGGCAGAATAAGTAAAATGTGACTATGATATTTCAAACCTGTCAAGTTCCTTGCACCCGAGCGGACCAAGTTGCCAACAAATTAGCAAAAAAATAAGCTTTCATAATTGAAAATTCAAATATTACTCTCAGGGGTCTTTTGGATTGCCGATAACGAATTTGATGTCGATTCCACACAAAAAAATTTTCGGATTCAATACGGTGGACACTTTTTTCATGAGTCGATGATAACATATTTGTCGTCATTTTTACAAAAAAATATAATGGCGGATGCAATATGGCGGACAGTATTTTCGAAAACTTATCTCATTCCAACGAAAATCAGTATAGACAAAGCTTTTTTGAGTCACTAATAAAGTGTTATTTATTCCGAAGGGAAAATTCATTACAAGAGGAGGGTGGTGGTTGATTGAGTCACTGATTTGATATACACAAAGCATTCGGTTAATTATCGCACGAAAAGTGACAATAAAATGAGCAGTAAGCTGAGTAAATATGGTATTGAACGTAGGAATAGAATAAAAACTCGCGAGAGCCAGAAATGCGAGAAAAAAGAGGGAATCGCGTTCATCAGAGTGGCGGGGGAGCAGAAGCGCACGACTCGCTCACCCCGAGGTAGTAGGAAACGTCAACACGGAACTCGCTCGCCTTAAAAAAGTGGGAACGCGCGAAGTAATTTCATGCTCCCCCTCTCTGATTTGCGCGCCAGTTGAGAGTCGAAAGAGATATACATAATGCCTGCGCCTGCCCATTTAACAGTTACTCCGAGTCAGCTAAGCAAACTAGATACCAAAGGAGCCAATTCGGTGTTCTGCCTTCCAATAGTTGCCATATTGGATCCACCATTTTAGGTTTTGCAATGCTAACGTCAGAATCGTAATGAGCGACCCCAAAAATTCACCGTTCACGAAATATGACCTTCAGAATTCAGTTTTCAATTTAAAAAATACTTTCATTTCTTGTAAAATATCTTTGTCCATGTTAAATTTAATTGAAAGTTTTTTATTCGTATACTATATAAATTAAAGTAGACTCCATTTCCTACAAATCGAATAAATACGATTATTTTACTTTAAAAACATTTTTAATGACCACACCTATATGAGTGGCCCGTATCTGGGCCATGGTTGGCCCGACTGTTCCCAACTCTCGTCCAGAGTCGGGCCAACCGTATATTTTCATTTTAAAATGATTCTCCAGATACTATCCGACTGCCGCTCCGATCTTGGGCGAGAGTTGGGCACACTCGGGCCATCCATCACACAGGGACGAGATCTGGGGTTTGAGGTATTGTGAGGAGGTAGAAGTAATTCACACTACCTTCTTCAAGCGAGTTTTTTTGCATTAGCATACCAAAGGTTACGCGTTGAGGCTGGAACTACGGCGTGTCCCTCCAGCATATAACATATTAAATATGGCCATAAATTGTGCTAAAGAAGGTTTCAGGTATGGATGAAGAGGTGCTCCCTAAATTTTGCTTAAAACGTCTTCAGGACTTCGCAGACTCTGGTAAAGCAAATCCCAAGTTTAATTGGGTCCTGCAGCTAAAACATTTTCTCACGTCCTATGGAATGGAGGCTCTATGGCCTAGATAGTACCTGGTAAGATTATAAATTAACAAGGATGCAATCCTGGCGAAACTCGAGGCCTATCCCAGGGATGCAGACCTGTACAGGCTGTGTCACACCTTGAAGGACAGCAAAAGTGCCAAGCCTGTCGTTTGAATTATAAGTAAAGAATTCGAAGGATATTTCAAAAGGATGATACCTAAACCCTTAGATAAATTTGAAGGCGATTTTACAAGTTCGGCTTAGAAGCCTCGGTGGCTCAGACGATAGCGCGTCAGACTTCCATGCAGGAGGTCTGGGGTTCGATCCCTGAGCCGGGTACCAATGGAAATTTTTCTATGTACTTCTACCGGGGCTTCGGTGGTTCGGAACCCACCTTAAACTGTAGGTCCCCTCAGAAAAAGCTGGTGTCTTACCAAGGATAAATGGGCTCTTTCGAGGGTCTAACCTTGGGTCGAAGCCAATTTTGAGAAAACTCGAAAATGAGGCAGCGATCTCTTTGCGCTTGAGGCTCGTACGGGAGACTCTTGCACTCGAGGCTCCTACGGGGGACTCCTATGAATAATGAACACACGCACATACACTTACATAACACACCAGAACAGTGCTTCGAATCTGTGCATCTAACTGATGACCTCAGAGGGAGCGCTCCGTCCACCCTAGTCTGGCCGTATCCCCTCACCTGTGGCCTTCTAGGGAGGCTGCCGAATGGCAGAGTGGGTGAGGCTCACTTTGCCTGATCAACAAAGAAGGACGTCATTTACTGTGCAATAGGTACGCCTGGCACCTGAGATGTATAATTTCAGAATGTTGGTAACAACGAAACCCAGCGAGATCCAAAAACACTCGGCGAAGATGGCCGGATTCGGAGTACTGCCTTGAGAATAAATACGGGTGTGGCACAATAGGCTTCATAGCTTAAGCGCCAGGGGGGCACCACACGGGGACCCCCGCCCACATTACAACTAACTAACTAACTACAAGTTCGGCTTCCACAATGTCTCTGTAGTGTTAATAGTGTAATAGAGTAGCTTATCTACATTCACACCTATGTAGTTTGAAAAAGACAAAAGGACGTTTAAAATCGCGACAAAGATAAACTCAAAACGAATGCACACATGATTTTCAGTAGAGTAGGTTGTGTTGTTGCCGCCCAGATTTCATCAATGACGTAACGTCCGGAACGAACGTCTGGGAAAAACTCTCACATCACCTCGACATCTGAATGAAAATCTTCAATGTGCCCATATGATGAATATCGCCAAGAGAATGTCGACCTTTCTCTCCAAATTATGAAATCGCATGAAAAGGTGAAGAAAATGCATGATTCCATGAACTCAAATCATCAATCAATATAGTACTTCAATGGTAAACCATTTTTTCTGTTATATTAATTCAACTTTTTACTAGACATTATATCATCAGTAATTTTAAATTTTCGACGGTTTTACTGCAGAATACTCCAGTTTGTCTTTAGTCTGTTTACAGCCCCAACTCTAGTTTAACTTCATTCCGTCTCTTGCCGTTTCGCTTCAATTCTTCTGTCAGTAATCGACCGATGATTAGTTTTAATAATCAAAATCAAAAACAACTTCCAGCGAGAAAGTTGTTCTACATAGGTGCAAGAAGATTTCTTAAAAGCTTTAGATAGATTAATTAAAAATTGACGGAAATATGTACGTTGTAAAATAGTACGCGAAGCCCTTTTGCCGAGTACACTGTTAACACTGAGCCTCGTCAGGCAGGAAACTCTATCTAAAACTTGTCAGAAAACTTCTTTCAACTATATAGAACAACTTTCTCGATGGAAGTTGATTCAAATCTGAAGTTTCCTTGATACTTTTTGTTCGCAAAACTACAAGTCTCCTTCTTTGAACATTTCAAAGAGGTTTCAATACTAAATCAAAGAAAGATTAACAGAAAGTCCTCGATTGTCCAGAAAATGTTGATAAACCAAATACAAAATTTAATCTACTAAAACGTCTAGGACAGTCCGGAAAAAAATATGAAAGATTCATAAAAAAAGGATTTTGGAGTTTTATCTCACTTTTACTATACTTTGATATAGTAAATGTACATTCCCGAAATAATAATCTTCAATTGTAACACGCGTGTAGTAAAATTTGTAGTAATAATTTTTAGAATTCAATAGTTTCCACATTTTATAACTTATGGAGCAAATAATTTTTTTAATTGAACTATATTACATTATTCCCTTCACTGATAGTTTCAACTGAATTAATTATTAGTTCCAAAATCAAAAAAGAAATGAAAGAAATATAAAACGGACTTGGCAGTTATTTTTATTATCTAGAATTTACACCGTTAATTAGCTTTTTTGAAAAAAGTTTCACCTACACGTATACTTCAATTCTGATTAATATAGGGTATATGAACCAATTAGCGAGTGTGCACCAGTTGTCCAGGAATGTCAGATATTTTTGATGATAAGAAGAAAGTTATAAGAAGAATTAAAATAAACTCAAAATTATAATAATGTAGGTACTATAAACTACAAACTGTAAAGTCTCTATATTTTTAGAAGAGAAATATTATTCCGAATTTAATATCTGTAATAGAGTCCATCATGAAATTGACGGAAAGCCGCGATTTTGTTAATAGTACGTTGGTTAGATCGACGATTGTAAGCAAAAATACAATTACTTTTAGATTTGTTCTTTATATTCAAATGTTACTAGAATGCTTTGGAAGAATCGAACATTTTTCAAATGAGTACATTATTTGAAAAAATTGCATTTAGTATTTATTTAAGGAAAACATCGGATAATTGGTGGCAACTTTTCTCAAAGCTCTATTTTTCGAGTACTGGACTCGACAAATGTTGACATCGACATTTTCTTTTATGAACCAAGTGGCGATTGTAGATTGCGAGAGCACGTTTTAGGTTGGTTGCGTTATACCAAAATTAAATACACTTCAATTTAAAAAAAATTGCAAATTCAAAGTTCTGCAATTTTGTGAAGTTACAATTCAAAATTCTTGCATTTTGAAAATATGGAATTATAGCGTATTCAATTCTCAAGAATAATATTTTTTCGGACTAGTTCAATTTTGAAGACTTGCAATCGAACATTTTTCAATTTTAATAATTTGCAATTTACAACTCTTCGATTTGAAAGATTTACAATTGAAAACTCTCTAATTTTGAAAGATGTACTAAAAATAGAAATTCTTAACTTATCATGATTTGATCATTTTTAATTTTACATTTTTTAAATGAGGAAACCTTTCATTTTAAATATTGACAATTCAAATATTTACAATTTTGAAGGCTTACAATACAAAACTCTTGAATTTAAAAAATATATATTTGCAAATAATTCCATTATTAAGACTAATATTTTAAAGGAATTTAATTGTAAACTTCTTTTAATTTTTTGAAGGTTTACAATTGAAAATTCTTCAATGTTAACGACTTTCAATTTAAAATTAATCAATTTTGAATATTTTCAATTGAAGACTCTTCCTTATTATTATTATATTATTTATAATATATAAATTAATAATAATTATATATAATAAAATAATAAATAATAAAATAAATTAATACACTTTTTTTAAATTTGAATAAGCAAAATAAAAATAAATATAATTAATAATAATATATACACTTATATATTACTATTCTATTATATGAGAAGTTGTAGGCCTTAGAAGCTACGATGATGGTTCCTTAAAGCAATCAATCCCGAAGTAACCAATACGTGTACGTCACCCACTCCTGCTCCTTCTATCCTATAGAAGGTAAGCAAGAGCGGGAAATTTACGCAAGAGGCTTCGTACAACACTGTTCCTTGGAGTCCGGTCTCTAGTCGTGGAAGACCTTATGCGGCAGACCGCACAGTTGGAGATAAAAGTTCCACCTCTGGATACTTTCTTAGAGCTACCAATCTTTGTACAATGTTATGAATAACACTGTTGATAGACCAGATGAAGTGATACCAGAGGAACAGCCTTTTGCATCAGGCTCGTGATGGACTGAGCAGGACGCTGACAAGCCGGGATTTTGTTGAGTTGAATAAGAAATTAAGCTTTCATACCTCCAAGACAGCCGATTATGAAAACTACAAGGTGGACTTTGTAGCCTTGGTACAGCCTGCTCAGCTCGAAAAGAAGTGCTTGATATTTCGCCGGTTTTACTTCCTCCTTTGCCGTCATATTACCGTCAGCTGGTGTCGATAATTCAATCACGTAAATGATCTTCGTCTTCAAATCTTGGAGGACAATATCAGGCTTTGTAGCACTGATACGTTGAGTGGTGAAGAATGAGAAATTCCAGTAGATCTTACACTGATCATTCTCCACAACGGACTCGCGTTCACCCTGGGCGTATGGCAAGACGGGCATTATATCATCACCATAGAAGTGCAAAGATGGTAATATAACACTTTCAGAGCCACATTGTGTCTCTCTATATATCCGTAGGATGCATACTTTGAGCATCCATTGAGAACATGTCCAAGTGCTTCTGGCTGTTCCATCTTGATAGGCAAAAAGAAATCCCTCAGTCTCCGATCGCAATCCAGCGGACTTGAGAAACATGTTGGACAGACCCATCGATAGCTCTTCTCCACGTATAATGCCGTAGAATTTACCATGAAGGAGCTTGTCAGCATGTTCTCTTAGTAGAAGTGAATGTTTTGCTTCCTTTACACAAAATTTAAGCACCAGAGGTGTTAGTGATGCTAGGCCATGTGTAGTGTCGCTGGAATCAAATGGGAAACCAAGCTCCTCTGCGGACCTATCTGCCGCGCGGTACAGAAACGCCACAGCATTGACGACTTCATGTTGATGTACAAGTCGCATAAGAGAATTTGGGCTATTTAGAACTGAGCAGGCTGTAGCCAGAACCGTTCTTCGATAAATACACTCCAAGCTCAGCAAACCTCTACCCCCTTTATCTCGAGGGAGGTATATTCGTGGTACGGAAGATCTATGATGATAACTTCGATGGATTGTCATCATCTTGCATGTGCTTCGGTCAAGTTGCTTCAACTCATCGACGTTCCATTTTACTGCACCGAACGTGTAGAGCAGTATAGGAATGCACAGTGGTGCCTGTCAATGCAAAAATGGGACATGGTAAGAAAATTTGCGAAAATCGAGACAAAATGGGTACCCAGTAGGTTTTTTGGGTCGCTGAACAAGAATAAGATATCAAAATAATCGAGAATTGCCTCTAAGTGCAAACGTTTTGCAATTTAATTTTTTTTTTTGCAATATTGTTGCAAAAAAAAATGTTTCATAAAAGTTCCTTGAGAAAGCAAATTTTGACAGATAAATGAGCAAATGTTCAAATTTGCAAAATTTTGCAATTACTTTTTACCCTTGAAAAAATGAGACATGGTAAGAAAATGTGCGAGAGTCGAGTTGAAATCATGTGTACTTGATGATTTTGGGGATGTTGAGCACGCATATGATGTCAAGAAACTCATTGGTTGCCACTAAGTCCAAAACTTTTCAATCAAAATTTGTTAGTACTTGGATGGGTGACCGTCTGATACTATTGCGTTGCTGTTGGCGGTCGTGGGTGTGGTGAGCCCACACTTGTAGTTATTTACTGCAAGAAACTATCCACCTCAAAAACACTACCCGATTCGGGTAGTGTCACGCTTACCTTTTCAGGCTCGCCGAAAGGGAAATAGCTTAATTATATATATATATATATATATATATATATTTACCTTGCAAAAATGCATAATAATTTTTATCCTTCCGTGATCTACCATCAATTGCATAAAAACCTATGAAATTCATATTATTGATTTATTTATGTTCGCTGATCACTAAAATAAGGCCTAAAAATCAAATATTGCCATTGAGTGCAAACATTTTGGCAGTTGCAATTTTTTCGCACAATTTTTGCAAAATTATTTTTTCTCTAAATACTCATTTTTTAAAAAAAATTTTTTGTCTTGTAAAAAAGCAGAATAATTTTGAAGCTCCCGATATTCACTCATAAATTATTTTTTCTTTACTTTTTATGGTAATGCCGAATTATTTATTTAATGTATAAGTTATTGAAAATATTTTCAATAGTATCTCAGCATACTTACAGAGTTTTTACTTTAGAAAATAAACTGCACTTGTCAAATAGTTGCAATATTATAAAAACCAAAATTATAAATTTGTTGAAATAGCTGAAAATGAATTTTTTCAATTTTCAATCGTTAATAGCTTTTAATCTATAAGTTTTTTGTACATAACGTACATAATATTTTTTCCTTAATTTACCCCATATCTTCATAAAGAATTGGTTTGAAATCGAAAAAAAATTTTTTGCAAAAAAGTGTTCTAACAAAATTCTTAATAATAATTGGCACCATAATATATTATTAAAGCATCTTCAGAAGATATTTTGACATAATATTCTATGAAATAATATTTCAAGGTGAAATGAACAGCCAAAAATATCTATAAAACAATGATTTTGGGTTTTCAATTTATAATTTAACGAGATTTTAATAGATAAATTCAATTTAGGCAAATATCGGCAGACGTTTTCAAGTTTCTTAGGTACCTATGAATAGTCTTTACCACTTTTAATAAAAATATTGACGGAATATTACGGTATGCTATAACTTTTCTATAATTGTACTTTTATTTCTTAAATAAAGCTTATGCAATTTTCATAATTTTCCTATTGATTTAATAAGAAAAGAAAACTTAATCGAGAATTTGTATTATAGTATGTGTAAAGTACTTAATTTCCTGAGTCGAATCCATTTTTTTGAATAACGACACATGCAATAGGCTCGGATATATGCTGCTCCACAGGTCAAGAACGTTTGATACTCGAATATGAATGAAATGCATATCTTACCTCTGTGTTCTCTTATTATATCTCCACCACTGCGGGTGCATGATAACAAAACTGTAACTTCGCATTTTGTAACTGCATATCTCTATTTATCAAAATATGTTAAAGGAAACACCGATCTCGTACATTTTTTTTCTCATCATGTACCATTTTTGCATTGACAGGCACCACTCTGGAACGGTCAGCATATTGGTCGCCTGGATCTTATTCATCCCAAATAATTCGGAAGCCCAAATTTTTCTGAGAATCTGGCGATACCTTTTATCATGGGCCGTTTTTAGCACACGCACATTTTGGGTGTCCGCTTGCGGTATTCCAAGATATGCATAGGTTTCTCCATTACCAAGAAGTTGAATGATATTTCCAGCTATGAGTTGAGCATCCTGATCGTCACGCGATGATGTAGTTTCTAGTCTTCCTTTGTGTAAATGAACTCAGACACACTTGTGCAGTCCAAAGCTCATGCCGATCACTTTAGAGTACCTATTTACCCTCGCCACAAGAATGTTAAGATCCTCATTTGAAGAGGCAAGGAGTTAAAAATCGTCCACGTATAAAAGGTATTTGGCCATATATTCTCTTCTGTTCGGCGGGCCACATAGGTATCCAGAACTTTTGCCTCGAAGCACAATAGATAGAGGAAAGAGGGAGATGTTATCGAATGCCTTACGGTAGTCAATCCAAGCCATGGACAGATTGCGTCGATACCTGATCGAATCCTGGGTAATACATCTGGCTATTAACAGGTTTTCCCTGCAACCTCCCAGCCCTCTCTTGCATCAGCGTTGTTCAAATATTGCACACCATACCGAATCGTTAGATGTTAATATCCTCTTTTTCGAGGATGCCAGTACATAGCTTGTAGCTGCTGTTTAAACAAGCTATGGTCCTGTAGTTCTTTGGACTTCAGAAATCTCCGGTCTTAGGGATCAGTACCGTCTGTCCGTTCATTAACACTGCAGGATGGGTTGTTCCCTGTTTAGGAAAGCAATAAATATACGAGCTAGATGGTGGTACGTAGAAGTGAAATTCTTCCACCAAAAGTTGTTCATTTTATCTGGTCCTGGCGCTGAAAAGTTTCTAGTTCTAGCGATAACTTTCTTCACTTCTTCAGTAGTAATTAGTGGACAGTTTTACTCTGGGCCTTGCAACCTTTGCCTTTGGCAAAAGTTGCGAAAGAGTGATATATCTGAACCGTCTTCATCTAGCTTATAGGTATCTCCATATACTTGCTCCCAGAAGACATGAATCTCTTCTCGACTCGGCGGATTTTCAACGGCACATGACGTTTTATTAAAAAGACGGAAAGGATGAGTAGAAAAGGTGAAATTTCCCTGAATCCACTTTACTCGCCGTTCAAGGCGCTTTTTGGCTGTTAAAAGAGCTCTTATTTTTTTCGACCAGTGCTGCTTGATGATCAACTGTTTACACTTGTTCAGCGTATGATTTGTAGTATTAGCTTCAGCTAATTTGTCCATCCTGAGAAGGACTTTTTGGTGGATTTTTGATCTCCTTATTCTCATGTATGCATCATCAGCTATCTGCAAAGGTGGTCTTGCTGGAACGGGTGGTATGTTCGCTGGAGGATGTTGCTCTTTTTCTTGCTGATAACGAGCTTCATATCCCTTTTTGTGTAAAGAGTATAACTGATCTCTTAAATACTGAGGCGTTGTATGAGCATATTCCGGGTGCATATTGAACCAACGTTCATGTAACCTTTGCATGAATCCTCTTCGCGCCTGTGAGCTTTTTTGCCAACACGTAAGGATGGATCCCTCCTGAGCTGGTCCGACCATTTAAAACGGTGTTCTCACATTTGTTCCGGACCATTGCCTGGTCGGTGCCTCAATTCGGTCCTATTGCCACTCCCAACTGAACCATGGCCCCCATCGAAGAGAGGCCTATTGTGGGTGGCTCTTTGCGCGATACTGATGACGTGACCGAATAATTCGTTGCATTGGGGAGTTAGCCCTATGCAACGTGGCTGACTGCAATAAGCGGAGCATTCTTGAAATCAGCCAAGTAGATATTAATGTTATAAATTTCAATAAATTGAAAGTCGAACTTTTTTTTCTAACCGAAAATATAGATAAGAATGTTATAACTATTATTAAATTTCATGAATAACCAATAATACAAAATTCTTGCGGAATTAATTCAAGTTTATTTATTAATCTATTATATAAAATAAAGTGGCCTAAAAAGGGTGGTGCTTATGCATATTTAGAGTTTTGGACCAATCGGCTCCAAATTTTGCACACATATCATTTGGGCTCCCGGAGAGTGGGTTGGGACAAGCCTACACGCGGCAAGTCTTCTCCGCTAAATAAATGTCTTCCTCTGCTGTGGGCATAGCTTCTCCCATTGTCATGGTTGCCTCGGGCATCTCTTCCACCATTTGTATGGTTCATAAGGACATCACTTCCACTCATTGCTGTCAAAGTCTCCCATGGGCAGGTCTTCCCTGGGCTTCACTTATCCAGTGCAATAATAAGTACCCGAAACAGAGATTATCGACAGGCAAGCCTTCCCTGGGCAAGGCTCCCCCGGACATCACTTCCCCCGTGAAATAATAAGTACCCGAAACCAGGGTTATCGAAAGGCAAGCCTTCCCCGGACAAGCCTTCCCCGTGCATCACTTCCCTGGTGAATTATTAAGTCCAAGGCACTGTGGCATCACCAGGCAACACTTCCCCAGTGAAATATTAACCCATGAACATATTGCGGTACCGTATGGTACCACGAATTTTATCTCGTTTAAATTAGTTAAATCTGTTAAGTTTCAATTATTTAGTTCAATTATTAGTTATTTAAGTAATTACTTAAATTATTAAATTATCTAATGAGTTTCAGTTGCTTCAAGTAATATAGCTGAAACATCGAAAAGGAGTTGAAAATTCGCGATATGACTATGACATTGTAGTATCGGTGGCCAAGCCCTCTCCGGGCTTCACTTCTCCAGTGAAATATTAAGTCCAAGCGACTATGGCATCCATGATTAAGTCTTTCTTTGGCATCATTTCCCCAAAGAAATATTAGGAACAAGAAACTATGGCATCCATGGAAATAATATTTCACTGGAAAAGAGATGCCCGGGGAAAACTTTCCCGGAGACGCCACAAGGTCATGGTGTTAATAATTCTTTGGGAAAGACATGCCCGGTGAAGACTTGCGCATCGATGCCACAGTGCATCGCTCTTGATATTTTGCTGGGAAAAAGATGCCCGAGGAAGTCTTGCCCGTCGACGCCATTTTCTATTGGTCTTAATATTTTACTGGGGAAGTGATACCGGAGGAAAGCTAGCCCGTCGATGTTACAGTACCTTGGACTTAATATTTCACTGGGAAGTGTCGCCCGGGGAAGACTTGCAGTGAGGCCACAGGGTCGTAGTGTAATATTTCTTTGGTGAAGACTTGCCCGAGAAAAGCTTGCCCGTCGACGCCATAGTTATTGGACTTAATCTTTCACTGGGGAAGTGATGCCCGGGGGAAGGCTTGCTCGTCAATGTTACAGTGCCTTAGAGTCAATATTTCACTGGGAAGTGTCGCCCGGGGAAGGGTGCACAGTGACGCCACAGGGCCGTAGTGTAATATTTCTTTGGGGAAGACTTGCCTGGGGAAGGCTTGCCCATCGACGCTACAGTGCATTGCTCTTAAAATTTTGCTGGGAAAAAGGTGCCCGAGGAAGCCTTGCCCGTCGAAGACATTTTCTACTGATCTTAATATTTTAGTGGGAAGTGTCGCTTGGGGAACGGTGCACAGTGACATCACAGGTTCGTGGTGTAATATTTCTTTGGTCTTAATATTTTACTGGGGATGTACTGCCTGGAGAAGGTTTGCTTTTCGAAGCTACAGTCTCATAATCTTTATATTATATTGGGGAAGTGATGCCCGGGGAATGGTTGCCCGGGGAAGACTTGCGCAGCGACGTTACAGTGTGTTGTGTTACTATTTATTTAGAGAAGACATGCCCGGGTAAGGCTCGCCTGTCGATGACACAGTGATTTAAACTTAAAATTTCTCTGGGTAAATTATATATATTGTTAATATTTGACTGGGGAAGTGATGTCCGGGGAATGTTAGCCCGGGAAAAGCTTGCCTGTCGGTGCAACAGTCTCGTGGTCTTAATATTTTACTGGGGAAGAGATGCCCGGGTAAGACTTGCCCATGAATGCCATAGTATCTTGGTCCCTGTTTCGGGTACTTATTATTACACTGAGGAAGTAATGCCCTAGGAAGACTTGCCCATGGGAGCTTTTCACATCAATGAGGGGAAGAGATGCCACGATTATCCTTGCAGTTGGGGGAAGTGATGCCCGTGGAAGCCTCTATCTTGGTGAAAGAGCTGTCGGGCGAAGACCTTTTTTTTGCAACAAATGACGGGGGAAGGTTTACCATTTGTAAGCTTATCACACTCCCGGAAAGGTCGTAAGAGTATTCCGAGATCACAAATTTGCGTCGTTTTTTATAATATGTCTGTGTATGTGTGTGTGTCGCCGCATCAAATGCAAAGACGGGCATGAATTGTCACCAAGCAAATGAACAAAACAAAAAATAATTATGTCTGTAATGGGGAAAACTACGTAGTATTGTATACTCCCATGGCAGTATTTGAATTTTCGAGAATTAAAGGGTGATAAAACTGTCGCAAAAGGTACAAAAATGGAACGGAATATAAGAAAGTAGGTATGTTTTTTATTAAGATATTAGGCCATAGACTTTGATTCCGTTCGTTCAAAGTTCGATTCTAAGTCAACACACGAATTTGTAGTCAGTTTCAAAAAGATATTTAAAATCATTTCACTGCGTTTTAAAAATACCCCAATATAGGTAATCTAATTGATGATGAATTATCTACAAATTTTTACATTTCTGTCCAATCGAAAAATGTCATTAAGGTCATTTGTAAATCTTGTTGAAATCTAATGAAAATCAGGATTAAAACTCACTGATATCCTTTCCAAAAATTGCATAATTTTTAAAATGATCTATCTCTTTGAATTTTGGTCTAATCGAAAAATTTAATTGGGTTAGTTTCGAAATATATTTAATATATAGTAAAAATTTCGATTATAATTTCTCAATCAATGAGAAAATAAGTTTTTTTTCTATTTTTTGAAGAAATTTTCAATGTTGAAAAGATTTTAACTTTTTAAATTTGCATTGAATTTGAAAATGCCATTATGATAATTTGCAAGACTTTTTGTCATCTGCCAGAAACTTTAAAAACAATTTTCGAAACTCCTAAAAAAATTTGGTTTCAAATTTTTATCATGCTCCTAATTTGTTAATTTTGGTTGTGTTAGTCTGGTTAGCAAACAAAATCTTCAGCTTGAGACCCTCAAAAAGTGTATCAAAGGCTGAATTTATTTATTGAATCCTTCAAAAGTTAGCGTGGCTACAACAGGCAGGTAATCAAACATACATACCTAGTACATACATACAGGCAGATAGACACCAACGAAATGTTATGATTTTTGAACTCTAAGAGTACTGAAGCGTAAAGATCCGTTCAAAACTAGAGATCACACATTTGGTAAATTCCATTATACTCTCATGAATAAGAATGTAAAATACCTATATCCATACCATACTCGTTGCGTAAAGCGGCTTCAGTATACAAAAAAAGTTATTATTTTATTTATGTTTTTATCAATGAGTGAAGTAATTCACAGGAAAACTAAGGTTTCTATTAGAACTGATTCTTGGTTCCTAAGGAGCTGCAACAAAAAGGAACCCCTCTTGCTGAGTAGAAACACAAAACGATTAATTTTTTCCAAAGCAGTCTCTTCTTGGACCTACAAAGGAACCCAATTTTAATAGAGACGTTTTTCAAAAGAACATATTTCTCACTTTGCCCACTTCGAAATTTTATCTAGTTCATAAAACAACTTTAAAATTAAAGCACACATGTAATTAAATTATGAAAAATTTAAAACATTTTTTTTCGTACTTGACATAAGAAACTGACGAAAAATAAAACAAATAAGCAATTTCATTCGATTACTTTGTCACGTGACGTTTAGAAAAAACCTCCCCCCTCGGGTGTGACAAATCGTGACGGTCCCTCGAACCCCTCCCCCCTCCAGCATCACAAGATCTATGGACGACCCCTGAAGTACAAAATTTTATTGCAATTAGAATAGATCCCAGATAGCAAACGTGCGGGGCACGTTACACGCACGGGATGCGAGGTACGCCGTGTCTGCAGGGTGCGAGGCATATGCGCCGCACTGTGTTAGGGGCACGCACGTGCGAGGCATATGAGTCGCACTTCGTGATGGGCACTATATGCCGCGCATGTGCGTCGCACTTCGTGAGAGGCATTATTTATAGCATGAATACATAAGTGAGAATCGTAGATTTGAATAATAGTAATTATTATAACTATAATTTGAACTATAGTTATTGTAAAAATGGTTTATTCATAAAAATTGAAACACTCCCAATATTATCGTAAGCATAAATTAGCATTTTATTTATTTAAAAATGGTAATTTAATAGTATGTTCCTTTACTCTGTCGGTGTTAGATTAACAAGAACGTTTTTTTGTTATTCTGTATCTTTTTAAAAAGAAAGAAATAATTTTCAACTTTTCAAACATTTTTTTTTATTATCTTTGATTCTTTTTTTGAACATAGAACAAATATTTAAAAAAATTCTTACACCAAGTAACATTCTTACAGCTGTGTCATTACACTAACATATGTCAACATATGTATTACACTAACAAATGCGCTCATATGCGCCATGCAAATTTTCTGAATATCTTGAAAATTGCCCAAGATATGGAGGTCACAACATTTTGCAGAGTGATTATCAGAAAAATAAAAGTTTTCAATCCGCAGTGGTGAACGGACTTTCGTATAGGGTTTCAAATGCGCTCATATGCGCTATACAAATTTTCCGAATATCTTGAAAATTGCCCAAGATATGGAGGTCACAACATTTTACAGTGATAACCAAAAAAATGAAAATTTTTTGATCCGCAGTGACGAAGGGACTGTCGTATACGGTTTCAATTGCGCTCATATGCGCCATGCAAATTTTCTGAATATCTTGAAAACTGCCCAAGATATGGAGGTCACAACATTTTGCAAAGTGTTAACCGAAAAAATGAAAAGTTTCTAATCCGCAGTGACGAAGGGACTGTGGTATAGGGTTTTAAATGCGCTCATATCCGCTACCATACCATAAATATACCATATACCATAAAAAGCTATAAAAGAATAAGGTGTACAAGAAAAAAAAACGTAAAAAAATCCAAATAGCCAGAAATTTTTTTTTTGTATTTACATAATATTTCAAAAATTTTCAATTTGAATTAGAATTTTAAAAAAATGAAACTGTTGGTATCATTTAAGCTTTGAATATTTTTTTATTTTTATAACTTCCATTTGGATTTTGAATTTCATGTTTAATATTGACTGAAATTTAAAATCAATTTTCAGAAAATTGGTTAATAAAGTTAAAAAATGCGTCTTTAATTTTTAATGCACTTGCATGTATTTTTACTATTTCCATGTGTAATGAAGAAAGCTGCATTTAAAAACCGCGCGCTGTCGTTGAATATTACATATATGGCGCAGCAGCCTTCGTCGATCCAACGGAAATGCACGACGCGCCACGAGTGTCTTTGCGACTTCTATTGCGACTTCTCGTCCCGCTGGCTGGCCTGGCTCTAAATTAGAACAACTTATACGTTACGTTATCCAAAAAGTACCGAATCTTTCATTTCCTTTTCGTTACAATTTCGGTATTTTGAATAACGTATCCTAAATCAAGTGAATATAGTTACGTTTTGACAGTATAGAAACAGAACGAAAATCACGAAAGTGTTTTGTTTCGTTTAGGTCGGGTTCCTGCTTTTAACCTCAAAACGAGTTGGAAAAGGGAGACTGTTTCAGCTGTTTACATTCAGAAAATGTGAGACAATCATGCGGAAACTGAATTGCTAATGCTCAACTAAAATGTACAAATATTCCTTCCATCGACAATAAAAAATACGTTCATGATAAATTACCTGCTCTTTATTTAAAAATATCAATGCAAATATTTTCTGTACCCTCTAAAAATCTTAAATGTGTGCACGCACCATACCCGCACCGGCACGCATGACGTGCGACCCTCACAACGTGCGACACACCTGTCACTTGCGAGAAAATCCGCACGTGGTGCGACGCACGTGCGTCGCACCGTGCGCGCACTTTGCTATCTGGGATATAATGACTTTATAAATATCATTTGCAGGTTATGTAGCAAACTTGAAAACGTAAAGGCGTATTCATATGCCATATCTTTTTTATCGTTTTTAATCAAATTTCATTCGACCTTTACTTTCTCAACAGCTCTTTTTCTACAACTATGAAATCCATCTGTACTCAAATTATTATTACACTTCAATTAAATTTGCCTCATCTTTCCTCCTTTCTAAGAAAAACTGTTTGTTTTCGATTCTCCTTTGAATTACCTTTGAAACAATAGAATTTTGCATAACATATAACGGCCTCTGAATTTCTTAGAAAGCAATTCTTCACATTGAAAAACGAGTATGGAACTTGCGGAAATAGTTGCATTAGATTGATTGCACATACAGCAATTAAGAAAATTATTAGCCTTCTCAATTTACAAGATTATTCCTGTTAGAATCTTTCTTATAATTACCAATTTTCGTTATCAGGGTAAGACATTAATAGTGTACAGTGTACACTAAGGTGTACACTGTAAACCTTAGGTTATGGGCTTATATTTAGGGTTCAATATAAAGTGACTGAGTCGTCATTAAGCTGGAATTTTAGAAAGTATTTTCTGTTCTGGCCTACTACTGGCTAACAACTGGCGTAGTAGCAGATCAGTATTGGTACTAGCCTGATACTGGCCTGGTACCAAGTCAGTAGAATTACCAATACTGGGTCAGAACTTTTTTGTAGTGGGACCACTAAAATACTGACTCAGTACCAAAAGATGTACAGACACAGTACCGTTGACACTACTGACTATGTACTAAGCCAGTTTGGCAATATGCAATTACAAAATATTCAAGAACAACTTTCAAAATCAAGTAAACATAAAACATATGTAGGAACAATGAACCAACAATATATTTCTTAAGGATTGATACCAACTATTACATTTCTTACAACGAAATTTTTCACGTAAATCTCATAGTGAAAAATGAATAATGATGAGCTTAAAGCTTAAAATAAGAGATTCGATTCAATTAGCTAAAAAACATGTCTTAAATATTTTTAGTAATTCTAGGATCTTAAAATTAGTGCAGAACGTATTTTCTATAAATACACCAAC
This sequence comes from Andricus coriarius, assembly GCA_932066315.1. Classification (NCBI taxonomy): domain Eukaryota; kingdom Metazoa; phylum Arthropoda; class Insecta; order Hymenoptera; family Cynipidae; genus Andricus; species Andricus coriarius. Next base: position 42,696 of record CAKNWT010332880.1, read on the forward strand.
TCAAAAATAATTTAAATGTAAAAGACGTTATGAAAGCGAGTTCATGAGTATATTCTTAGAGTCCTATATCATTTCAATTATAATAAAGAAAAGTTATTATGTGAAATTTACGAAGAAATGTATGTAAATCATCAGAGTTTAATGACGTTGTTCAAGTTATTTCTTAAAATAATGAGTACCTTATCACTTAATTTACTTTCTACTTTTTATAACTTCCATTTTAATTTACTCTTTGTTATTTTCCTCTAAAGATAAGAATAAAAAATGGCAGGAGAATATCAAGCGACTGACTTCACCATTAAAAGCTCCAACTTGATCGGTATGTAACAAAAATATCAAAAAAGTAGCTACACGGAGAAACTCTGGCACGAGCGGTTAGTGTTAAAATTAAAATTTTTGTCATAACACTAGCCACAGTTGTCAACGCACTAACCGCTCGCGAATTCACACGAGCCGCTCTTGTTAATGGCAACAGCAGCGCGAGCTTGGTAAGAGTTGCGATTGGCCCGGTCCGTTCTTGGGATTGGCAACAATCTCTCGTGTTAATTTTTAATAGCGCGTAGTGTCAAATAGCTCTGACGTTTAGTGACAACCGCGCTGGTCTCTCGGCTCATTCATAGCAACAACTTTCATTTTTTATCCATATGCACTATGAGCGGCATCAGCTGATCGAGAAGAACTAACCTGCATGCGCGTCGGGTTTGTTTATTCTTGCAGTTGAATCCGTTTTATCAATAAACGTGTGGCTAAGATCGGTTAGCGAGTGATTGACTGTTTTCGTTTTCTACATTAATCGCTTTTTTCAATTTATTCGATTTAAATCGATAGAATCATTTGAAGGGTCGTATTTTTCGTCAATATCTGTTGTTAAGCCCATCCGGGAAAATCCGGGAATCGTCCTTCGTGCATTTCATTTCCGTATAATTTATAACCTTTTATTGTCCCTTTGAGCTACTTGCTCTACTTTTTACTTACTTAAAATTTAAATTCTTAAAAATTATTAGAAAATTAAAAAATATATTTTTACAATAAAATGTAATATTGCAATCGAGCAAATTACGCATGTCGCAACTCACTATGAATTTGTATGTATGCTTCTATCGTAAGGGGGGCCTTTTCTTATACAGTAAACTTTCGTTTATTTTAAAGACCGCTTATTTTAAAGTTCACTTATTTTAAACCCCTACACGCACTTATTTTAAATTGCGCAGTTTCGCCATCTCCCACCACGGTCCCTGTACACTCTCCAACGTGTCAGTAAATGACCAATAAAAAAAAAGCCCGAAGAGCGCCCTCGTGGGTTTAAACTGAGTATTTTTTTAACGTCATTGGTACGCTCACCTCAAATTTCGTATAGTTTATTGCATTTCGCGAAACACTTGAAACACTTGAAAAATATTACTATCGAGACCATAATAACGTACTACGTTTCGGAGATTTTCTCCAAAAAGTCGTATGCAGTTGCAGTACCATGTACTAACCTCCCTGCCGACTGACATTTCCACCTATCGACGTTATGCCACAAAACTCACTATTCCCCGAAATATTTGCGTCGTTTTTTGATTCTATAATATTTATTTTTAGTTGGCTAATTGTCGTACGCCAACAAAAACATTTGAAAGGCACTTAAAAAGCACTGAATGCATGTATGCAGACTAACGGACCGCGACTTTTTCAACTGCGGAATAAGCCGGATATCCACTCGCCTGAACCGTTTCCATAATATTGCCAATCGCAACACTTACCAAGCTCGCGCTGCTGTTGACATTAACACGAGCGGCTCGTGTGAATTATCGAGCGGTTAGTGTGTTGACAATTGTGGCGAGTGTCATTCCAAAAAAATTTATTTCGACACTAACCGCTCGTGCCAAAAGCAGTGGTAGCTATTGCTTCGGTGGCTCCGTGTACACAAGTGATATTGTGCTTCATTTGCTAATTTCGCAAATTCATCTAACGCATAAGTAAAACTCTTGGCGACCCTTATCCTAACTCAGCACAACAAATGTGGACGTGTCTGACGCATATATTTAATTATCATAAGTATCCTCTTTCCAAGGATCTCTCATTAGGACTCAGACAACTCTTTTAGCTAAATCATAATAAAAAACATGCCATTTTTGTCTAAGAAGTCAAATATCACAACCGTGGGATGGGTGGTCAACAACCTGTCCTCAAGACACAAGAGAGTTTCGCCGGCTTTTCGTTGTGATTTCATCGTTCCCTGTGGTCACCCAACTCACGGTCGTGAGACGTGGCCATAGGTGTGCTTCACCGCGGTTCTACTGGGAGCCAGTGTCATTTTCATAGATAGTAGATGCTCCCAGTAGAACCCTGCTGAACCCTATTCCAGTTTTATCTTTTTCATTGAATTTTTAAACAATGTTTACGTTCTGAATGTCTCATAAGTATATGTAGTCAATTTTTATACACATAGAATTACCCCACTGTATTACCAACACTGTATATAATTTGAAGAAAAACTTCACTCATTTTAATGTAAAATGTTTAAAATTAAGACTTATTCTTTTCATTAGGTTTGACATTACTTTT